>JAJLVM010000168.1:0-235240 GCA_030570285.1 Pichia norvegensis
AAGTTAGTAGGATATTTTATACAGAAGATGGGAAGTTTAAAGACAAATCCCAATGGAATATTCCTGCGCCAGCGTACCACCCAAGTGGAAGTCGCCACGTCGAGCTGCAATTGATGCCTAAGATGATTATAGATCTTGAAAAAGACGTTACTGATGTTAACATGATTGTTAAAAATGGTATGGAGTGGGGAACGATAATAGTAGCTACTGATGCCGATGACTTTGTTCCACCTAATTGGCTCGATGATAACGGCGTGGTGTATTTAGAAGAATGGTGTGGAGTACAATGGGAAGATGAGGTAAAGGCATAATCTTGTAGTTCCCCAGTAGGTAACCTGTATAGTATAAACTCAGACAGACTTCAACAGTACAACAGCAAATCCAAAAAATTGTCGCGTGTCCTGATTTTTCATTGTGTTGGATCAATTTGTGATTTCTCGACTCCATTTTCTTTCAGTTTCCATGGAGGGCCAATTTTGGTGGACTGAAATTTAGCAACTTCACCACAGTATAATTCTGTTCCAGAATTGTGACACAAGTAAAGTTTAGTTTCTTAAACCAAGATATACATTACTTGAACCTTTCTTTGTTAAGCATTTGAATAAACTCTATTCTTTTTAATTTGCTGAAACACATAACTCTTCCACTGATATTAAGTTAGCTTAACCTTGTTAGCTGGTTTATTGTCTTGCCTTTATTGAATACTGATTTGCCGGTTGTTTATTACTCTATTTATTCACGTTCTCACTGATTTTTGAAATGTCGTCTCCAGCTGAACTTCTTTCTATGCAACATGCACCAGCAGCGGATGAAACCGCTGCTGTGGAGCATACATCTGAATCTCCGATCTCTGCTACTTCCGTTATTGGACAAACCACTGAAACCACTGCAGTTACCTCTGATGAAAATACCGAAGCAGCAGTTTTGATTGAAAAGAAAAAGGTCATTAACATGGATGATGACAAATTGTTCCCTTCATTAGGTGGTGCAAGTGCTTCATTGAACTCACAACCTACTACTTCTTGGACTAAATCTGTTTCTCCTTCTTACAAACCAACTGTTAAATCTACGTCTACTCAAGTTACATTTATAATCGATGATGAGCAACAACAAAATCTTGCTAAAGGTGAATTATTCAAAATATTTGGTAATATCCAATCTGAATTAAACGTTAAAGTTGAATCAACTTATTCTAGTGCATCCAAGAAAAGAACTTTCTTGCTGAACGGTTCAGCTGAAAAAGTTGCTCAAGCAAAGAGAGAGCTTATCAGACAACTGACAAAGCCAACTAAAATCACTTTCGAAGTTCCTTCAAAGTTGAGATCTGTTATTATTGGACCAATGGGTAAAAATTTGAAACCTATTATTGAACAAACATCTGTTAGAATTGATATTTCAAGACCTACAAGTGATAACAATAACGATTTATTGACAGAGGATGAAGAGCTGTTTGGTAGATCCGTCACTGTTACCATTGAAGGTGATATCCAAGGTTGTTCTGATGCGAAAGCGAAAATCCTTCAAATTGTCAATGAAAATACTAGAAATTTAACTATCAAGATCCCTGTCACAGAGAAGGTCAAACCTTTTGTTGCTTCATCTATTGCAAAGATTGAATTTCCTAAGGGCGTTGAAGTCATTGCACCTGAACCAAGCCATAGAATCTCAACCATATCAGTTTCAGGTTCTAGAGAAGGTGTCATTTCTGCACGTGATGAGATTAGATCATTAATTTTGACTTTAGAAAACGATATTGCTATTGATGAACGTGAAGTTCCTAAACACTTACATCCATTTTTAGATGCAGATACCATATTTGCTGAAACAAGTGTCGTTATTGAAGTTCCAAGCGCAGATTCTGTTAATTCAAAGGTCAGATTTATTGGTACCAAGAATAACATTGCTAAAGCTGTTCCACTTGCTAAAAAATTGACCTCCAATTATTTTGTTGACACTTTAGATCTTTCCAAGTCTCATGGTGGTAATCATCTTCACGCTAAAAGCATCACTGCTTACTTCAACTACACCAAGTACTTTAAAGCATTGTCTAATGAATATGGTGTCACTGTTACTGGCCCTTCATATGTTAATTTGTCAGACAATAATTCAAAAAACGTTATTATTTCTTTCAGTTCTTCTGTTGATAATAAAGATGCAATTAAGAAGGCAAGAAAGCAATTGGTTGATTCCGTTAACAAGATCACTCCAAATTTCGTCAGAGTCATTTCTGATATCGAATCATTTGTATTCCCTAAAATTGACACTTCAGTTGCTGATGAAAATGATGTTGCGATTGTCCCATTAGGTCATCTTTCTGGCTCAGGCAATTCATTACTTTTGATTGCTACTCAAACTGATGATGATGAATTTTTACCTTCTGCTGAACAAATTAAAGAAAGATTGGATCTTGTTGATAATTCTTTGAATAAATTAAGAGACTTAAGCAAAGAGTTAACTTCTGTTGTTATTGAACTCGATACTAAGGATCAAAAACGTCTTGAAGACGGAAACACATTAAAGATTTTATTGAATAAATATGAACCTAATGCCATTGAAATTAAGCTCCATCAAAATGCTGAAGGCTTTTCGGACAACGAGGTTTATTTTAGAGGTTTTAAGGCAGAAGTTAAGAAGGCCACAGAAGATATTTCCAAGGTGATTGAAGATATTAAAAATTATGAAGAGGCTTCCAAGTATAACATCAAGATTGAGTTCCCAACTAAGTTCTTAGCAAGGTTAATTGGTCAAAAGGGTTCATTTGTCAACGAATTGATGGAAGAATTTAATGTTAAAATTGATGTAACCAGCGATGATTCTAGTGAATCTGAGAATGCTGAAATCAAATTAACTGGTCTTCAATCCAATGTAGACGAATGTATTAAAAGGATTAATACATTAGCAAAAAGATGGGCTGATGAGAAAACAGCAACTTTTAGCATTGATCCTAAATTTAGAAGAAACCTTATTGGTGCTAACGGTATATACGCGCAGAGATTGCAAGATAAGTATAACGTTAAAATTCAATTCCCTGATGCAAGTGACAAAACTGGATCTGTTGTCATCAAAGGTCCATCTAGAGGTGTTGTCAAGGCTGAAGAAGAGATTAAACAACTTTTGGCTTATGAGAAGGAACATAGTCATACTGATACTACTATTGTCCCAGTTGAAGCATTAGCAATTGTCATCGGTAAGAACGGTGAAAACCTCAAGGACTTGAGTGCAGAGTTTGATGTCAAAATTCATAGCAGAACTAACCAAGAGGATGCTAAGGCTTCAGGCAAAGCTACATTTGAAATCATTGGTTCCAAATCTGGTATTAAGGAAGCAAAAGCAAAGATTGATGAAATTGCTAACCGTGTTGCAAACTCTACAACTGAATCTATTGAAGTGAATCCAAAGTGGTATAAAAATTTGATTGGTCCAAATGGTATGACAATGAGAGAAATTATTATCAAGGCAGGTGGATCCGTCGATGACCGTAACTTTAGACGTTACATCCAATTCCCATCTCGTAATTCTGAATCAAACTTGATTGTTTGTGAGGGTGACAAGAAGGTAGTTAACAAAATTATTAAAATTATCTCTGATATGGTCAAGGATCTTGAATCCTATACATCCAAGACAGTAGAGATTCCAAAGAAACAGCATAGATTAATTATTGGTGCTGGTGGATCTGTCAGAAGAGGTATTGAAGATGAATTCAAAGTCAGAGTTAACGTTCCAAAGCAAGACGTTGAAAGTGACGAGATCACTGTGAAGGGTAAGCCTGAAGATATTGAAAAGGCAATTGCCAAAATTCAAGAACTTACAGCATCCAAATAATTCATCTATGAACATTTCTAAGCTTATATACACTGTAAATATTTGGCTTAGCTATATACAGATTTGCATTTTATAAAAAAATTAACATTTAGAACTACTATTTTTGACTTCGTCCCAGAAATCTAAACTGGCCAGCGAAGCCCTGAAATTTTGTTGCGATTGCGATTGTGCGGTTGCGGTTGCGAATCCGCCCCAGTTTTCTGTCTCGTACAATATTGAATGTCTGCATCGAAGGGGGATCGTGGACATCTTCTACTCTATCGTTACACAATTAACGCATAAACAATGGATCAAGAAGCAGCATATACAGAGTTTCCCAGTATTCAAAAGAAACCGTCACTTGTTGGCCCTTCTGTGAGAGATTCATACGATAACCTTCCAACTTTAAAGTCTTTAGATAAGATCAAGAAGCCTCTTATCAAAGAACACGATTCAACAGCTGAGCTAATACCAGTTGAAGAAGTGCGTGCTGAAGGTGCATTGGTTGCAGATCAAGAGGACGAACTGGATGAAATTCTTGATGAGAGTGGTAATCTTAAGGAAAACGCCATTCCTGACGTTGTCAGATTGAAACCAAAATCAGAACCAACACGGGCATCCGTCAACACTAGTCTTCATAGCGATGTTTCAAAAACCTATGGAAATGGCGAAGAAACTTCTTTGAAGTTATTAGGTGGTGCTGCTGAACAGTATGCCGTTCCAGCAAGTGGAGTCAGTAGTAGTTACAGACACTCATCTAAGCATAGAAAGGGATCTGATTTCTTGCATAAAGAAACTGAATACATTGATCCTGAACAAGTTCGCAGTGTTGATGATATAATTAATGTTGTGAATAAAGGTGATTTTGAAAAAGCTAGTACTTTGGTTGATCCAAAAGTTGCAGAAACAATTGCGGGAACCAGAAAATTGACTTTGGAGGAATTGAAATTACTTAACGAACAATCTTTACAGAAGGCAGAAGGAAATGCTGATGCTAGTATCCCATCTTCAATGCTTTCCAGGGAAGATTCTGTAGCTTTGGAGGAATTACAATCCAGATCTGAATCCCTTGTCAGACCAAGCCTAACTTCCGAAAATTCATTTTCCAGACCAAACCTTGCAAGGGGCGAATCAATCCATTCCGGTTTGAACTGTGATCTTGCAATCAATGCTGCATTTGATACAAAAACTAATGCGGTTGTATCTGAAAGAAGACCAAGACATGATCCATCGAATTTGTCTCATGGCATAACTAATAATTCTTCGATGAATTATCTTCGTTCGATTTCGAGATCTCGCTCTAGAGCACGTAATGATCTTAAGGCTCTTCAAGGAGAACGTCTGGAAAGCAATGACTTGAGACAAAATGGTGCATTGATTAACGACGACGAGATGTCAAATGCTCCTGATATCGAATATGCGGTTCACAAAGCACTTGATTTTGTTGAGGATACCCACACTGTTAAAGATGGACATGTCATTTCTACAAATGGAGACATTGTGAAGAACTTGCAACGTGGTTTAGCTGAAGTTGCCGAAGAGGAAGGTTTGGCAGATGAAGCGAGCAATCGCACAAGAATAAACGCTTTTGATGCACTAGAAAATACTTTGGGTCAAGAAGATGAATTAATGAAAGAACTAATGGGCGATGATGATTTGGCAGAAGTGGAAGACGAAAATGAAGAGGCGGAAAAAAATAGAGACGAAAGAGAGAGTGAACAGGATAAAGAAGAAAACGAACCAGAAGAAGGAGAAGAAACATTTCAACAGGAACGTATTGAAGAGGCCGAAGAAACCAACCTAGAAAGAAAAAATCCTCAAGCTGAAATGATGGAAGATCTCCAGGATGTCAACTTAGGTCACAATAAAAGTAAAGATATGGAAACGGAAACTAAAGCCGCAGATCTCGAAGGAACCAACGGTGAAACAGAATTTAAGGAGGGAAATTCAAAACCTGAGAATAAGGAGGATAAGGCTGAAGAGGGATCGGAGGTTTTGAATTCAGATGAAACAGAAACGCAATGTGTAGAATCAACTAAAGAGGATGCAAATGCAGAATTAGTTGATCAAACCACAGGAAATTTTTCAGAAGTATTGGAAACAAGTAATGAAGAAAAACTAGATAAGGAAGTTTCTGAAGCTAATAAAGATGATTCAGATTCCAAAGAGAATGAGGTTGATGTAGAGAAGGAAGCAGCATCTACACACTCTCTCAATGAATTTAGTCCACTAGACACTGAAACCACAAATCAGGAGCAACATGAAGCATCAAAGACCACTGAAAAAGAAGGGGAAAATATTGCTGATAAGGGCTCTCATGCTGTCACTGAACAATTGCAAGATACCGTCAAAGAAGACGATACTGAAGCACTTATTGCTGCTGCTGTAAGAGAAAATGCCTTGAAGGAAAATATTTTGGGTACGGGTGCAGATGGTTCAGTTTATGTTCCAAAGGTAGACAAAATGACATTCGAAGATGAACCAGTTTATCTATACACATCATTTGCTGGTGGATTTCATGTCACAACTCGGACGAACCGTTTAGAGACTATTTTAGCTGCAAATCGTATTAAATTTGAGTATCGTGATTTAGGAACAGATGACGAAGCAAAGAAGATTTGGAGAAGATATTCTAATGGCAAAACTTTACCTGGAATTGTTCGAGGTAAAGATGACTATATAGGAAACTGGGAAGATATTGAAGAAGCCAATGAAGATTACAGAGTTAGATCAATGATTTACGAAACGTACTAAGATTGAATTTCCTCTTTTTAATTGAATTTATGTAAATAAAACCATTATATATAACAACCTATTATTCTTTTAAAGCAACACACTATAACGTAAATAAACCTGTCTTCTTTTTACCAAATGGATAGACTATAATTGTACTGAGGTATAAGCCCACACTGATACCCAAAGCCACCTGAATCATTACCATACCAAAAGATAGTGAATTGTTGCTCTCCTCTGGAGAAGTTTTTGAATGCACTATATTATTTGCAGTAGTGATACCTGTAAAAACTGATCCCTGCGAAGCAATTCCACTTGGCACTTGCACAAATATTGCTGGAAGCATAAGCGAGACAGTCATGAATGATCCTCTGGTAGTAAAATACTTGTTGAATGATTTCATAAATCTTGAGTATATGTTACTAACTAAACCAATAACAAAACAACCAAGTGTAGCATTCAATTCAGTAACTTTTTTGAAATGCAATGATGAAAAATACGTGACAACATATCCACAACTTGAAATAACTACCATCATAGGAAGTTGAGAAAATGATGCTTGGTTAGTTAATGCTATCCCAACTGTAAACATAGGGACAAAGATAAACCTAAACCAAGGAGAAATATTAGATGTGCATGTAGTAGTTGATGTAGCGTTCTCATCAATCCAACCATACAAAGCAGCACCCAATGTAATACCAAAAGAAAGCATTAATGAATAGATGAACGCATAAAACATACGGACACTTCCAGCAACAATATTTCTGCTCTGTAATTCAAGAGAACCACAAAGAATAATATATCCTGGAAGAATCAAAGCAAGTGGACTTTGAACTATAGCTGCATAACAAAATGTATTACCACCATTTATAGAGCCAATGGCCCTAGCAATGAAACTGGCTATAATACTCGATGTAACTTCAAAGACAGACGAATAAAGTGTGTTCTTAGGACAAATAACAAATTGTAAGAACCCAATAATTCCACCAATAGCAAAACATATAGGCATATCAATCCAAGAGCCGCCAAATCCGTATGATGACACTGCAAGCGATGATAATGCATAAAAGAGAACACACCACCACTTGTTGAATTTAGGCTTCCTGCTCATTAGCTCATCAAGAATTTTGTATCCTTCCACTGTTCCAAGTCGATCATGAACGACATTCTTGTAAACATCATGGACTTCATCCAACTTACCTAGATCCAAACCTTGCGCACAACGGACAAGCTTCATTTCTGATGTCCTTGCATTCAAGTCACCGAAAGAAACAAGCATACAACCTGGAAAATAAATAAAGGATCCATCAATTTCAAGCACCTGTGAAGTCATTGACATATATTCCTCGAGCCTATGTGTTGGAGCACCATATAACATAAATGCTTTACAAAGTGTTAAAATAAATCTTTGTCTTTCTAAGACGTCAGCAATATGAACGGTAATTCTTGCAGTCGTTTCTCTGGCTCTACTTTTGTTGATTTTAGCACGCTTTTTTAAATTTTTAAAAGCAGAAGCATCTGCCCTTTCAAAACCAGTTTCTGCAGAGTGTGGCCTCTGTCCAAAATTGGGCATCTCAAAAGAGACAGCTTCTCTCCGTTTCGAATTTGCTTGTTTTTTACCAGTAATCCTTTCTTGAAACGACGCTGCTTTCTTCTTGTGATGACCACCGAAAAAGCTATGTGCACCGCTCATATGTGATTCTAGTTCCCTTTCACCAACATGTTTTATTTCTGATCCTAAATCCAAGCTCAGTGTTTCTGCTAAAGTTGGATTTGATACATCAAGGGAGCTTTCTGTTGCAGACATTTGACTTGGGGGCCTAAAGTGTGAATTTTGCATTTGCAATAATGATGATTGAATTCCGGTTCTCAGTCTTCTTGGCCTATCTTGAAGATTCTCTGGAACGTCTATACTAAAGTTCTCTACATCTTGTAAATCATCAAATGGGTCACGAGACAAGTGTGCATCGTCCGGAACGTATAGGCCATCATCAAAATCTTGCCTACCTATCTGTTGATCACCATTCTCGTTACCAAAAGGGTCCTCTTCAGGTCTAGATTCCGAACCTCTAAAACCTTTCCTTCTCCATTTTGAACTATCAAATGGTGTTTTTAGCATTGATCCAACTAATGCTTGCGCTTCTGTTTTTATCTCTTCAACAAAATTTGGCGGAGGGTTTTCTTCATCATGCTGTGTATCACTCCTTCGAACGTTTTGCGAAACATTTAGGTTCGGCACAAGCCCTCCTTGTCCCAAAAGTCCCTCCATATTGAAAATACCTTTCAGGAAATGCTCTCCATTTGAACTTCCAGGAGTTATTCCTGGAATTTCATTTGTGTCTTTGGTTACACCAAAGTTCTCTTTATCGGTAGAGGATTCAATATTTTCACCAGAGTGTGATTTTTCATCTTCAACTGTATCTGAATTTGTGAGATTTTCTTCATATTGTCTCTTTTCGGGATCCAAATTACCCAAGGATCGATGTGATATTGTTTCGGCATACGGATCAACATGTTCTACTTCACGTAACTGATTGTTGGTTCCTATTTTCTCGTCATAAGAAGGACTTTGTGGCCGCTTACTGCTTTTTTCACTTCCTAAAGAAAGCCTTCTTCTGAATATGTTTTTGAATTTATTCTTTTTCGATGATTGCGACACTTTACTATCTGTCGAACTATTATCATCTTCTAGATGTTGAGGGTGTAACTCTTCATGATTATC
Organism: Pichia norvegensis; assembly: GCA_030570285.1. Lineage (NCBI taxonomy): Eukaryota > Fungi > Ascomycota > Pichiomycetes > Pichiales > Pichiaceae > Pichia > Pichia norvegensis. The sequence goes on from JAJLVM010000168.1 coordinate 9,257, forward strand.
TTCGGAAATTTCACCTTCCGTGGAGGTATCATCCGAACTGCTTCCAAAATCAATACGTCTTCTAACAGACAACCCATTCTTTTTTCTCAGTTCTAAAATACGTTCACCCTTAGACTGCACTGCATCTTTGGTAAAGTTCATATCAAAATCTGAATCAAGTGCGGTTCTTAGATTCTTTTTACTCTCTGTATCCGACTCTACATCTTCATGATCCGAGCCGGTGGAAAATTTAACCTTTATTTTGGGAATCCTTGTGTTTTTATCTTTCTGAAAGGCAGGTAAAACAGGTACATTTAAGACGGATTCGCTTTCATCATCCTCTATAATTGTATTAGAAGTTCTTTGTGCGGCTTTCTGCTTGGCAGTTGTTTTCTTCGATCGATCATTTTTATAGTTTCTGAATATCTTTTTACCATGTTTAAAAGTTTTATTTTTGTAATAAGATGGGTTCTTTGTTGTTATCGAGCTGTAATCAGGAAGACTATTGAGAGAGTCAAAAGAATTATTTCGTGGAGATAGCGTGTCATTTCTGAGGTTAGGATTTGGAGAAAGATGTCTTAATGATGTGAACGAATTGGATGAAGACAATGAATTCAAATCCAAACTATCTGCACTTGTGAGGTTAAACCCAGATGATCCCAAATTTGCACTCTGTGTACTCCATGAACGTTTATGACCTTTTTCTTTTTTACTCGGATTATGTAATTTGTTTCCTTTGAACATTATATTTTACAAGCCGTGTCTGTCTTAAAATTGAAAAGCTGTACTGTTCAATTCGCTTTTGTTCATAAAAGTTAGATGTCAAGAAAGTAAGAGAGATAGTACTTGTTTCGAAAGAAGATCCGATGTAGTTTGGCCATCGGTAAAACCCATCTACATCGAATAAATAATATCTGGCTGAATAATCCACGCCCTGGTGCTGAAAATTACCGTACCTACGTCAAACCAATGCCAGCCCCTTTCGAAATTTACATGCCGAACTATGAAGTTACGCTTATTCGATTTCATTACCTACGCACAGGGGGGCAGAATTAATGGACGTTCATCAGATGGTGACAACTGATACAATTGTTCCTTAAAATATCAAGTTTGCAATACGGAAAATATCTATTGTTTACGGCTTATTTTAATATGACGTAACGACTCTGTCATATCGTATTTTTTTCTACAGATTTTCTCAGTATGGAAAACTGTCGATCTGAATCTTTCGATTTTGAATCTGATAATTTAATTTTTGTAAGTAATATAAAAATTGAAGAAACTCTATACAGAAAAAGCACAAAGGAAACAATATACATCTATGATAAGTTGAGTTATATCTCAATAGCTTGAATAGTATGATGAAAAAGGTGTTGAATACGACTATCACATGATTCTATCTTTGAAAAAACAAAAATACTAAAGATAGAAACATCATCATGATTCAAACAATCAAGAACTGAAAAAAATAATGAGATTTATAATAATGATATGAATTTTAAAAGCAAACCGATGTAGTTTAAGGTAGAAAAGATTCAAGTGTAACACAACGCAGATGGTTAACAGAAAAATGTGAATTTAGAACAGGAATATGAAAAACAAATAATAAACAAAAATGATATTGAAATTAAAATAATTTGAAAAGGATTAATGTAAAAGTTTTTAATCTTTGAGTAATTGTAGTAAAGATTATTTTAAATGCAATAATAATAAGAACATATTGAAATTGGCTAAAATAAAAGCAGATGCTTTTATTAGTGCTAACAATTTAATGTTATTTCAATTGGAATTTGTAATTTTCCGTTTGTTACTGTTATGAATCTATTGGGATATTGTATGATAAATGAAAGAAAAAAAAAGTGCTGAAATGTTTGAACATCGGGTTGGGGGTAGTTGATGGATAGTTTCCAAGATTGGGTGTGGTGAATAAAACTTTCTCTATAAATTCTTCCAGGAGAAAATGAAAATTAAAATTAAGGTTAGTTAGAATAGTAGATCAGCAAATTGACTGAGTTTACCACCATTGGGAAGATGAAGAAGAAGAAGCGGATGAGTTGTTAGTGTTGGAAGCACGTGATGCAAAACCAGAATTACCACCGTATGAGTTACCACCGTATGAGCTGCCACCGTAAGAAGAACCGCCGTAAGAGTTACCACCGTAAGATGAACCACCATAAGAGTTGCCGCCTCTACCACCACTTCTTCTTACATCTCTTGATCCACCACTTCTACCTCTACCGCTACCACCTCTACCAGATTCTCTTGAGATGGAAGATAAGAATCTTGGAACTTCTTGCTTAGCTTCAGTCAATAGATCCACCAGGTCTCTACTGATGTTTCTGTTACCTCTGTTGAAAAATGCAGTTGCAACACCGGTGTTACCAGCTCTACCAGTTCTACCAATTCTGTGAACGTAATCATCGATATCACCTGGTAAATCAAAATTGATAACGTGTGTGACATTTGGAATATCTAAACCTCTTGCAGCAACGGCAGTTGCAACTAAAATTGGTGCTCTACCGGATTTGAAGAGTTCCAAAGCCTTCTCTCTTTCTCTTTGTGTTCTATCACCATGAATTGATGTTGCTGGTAAGTTATTGCTGTATAAGTAATCGGAAAGAATGTCTGCCATTCTCTTAGTTTCAACGAAAATCAATGTCAATCCTTGTTCTTCTTCTGAAGCTAAAATGTCCAGTAAAGTTGGTTCTTTATCTTCTTCTTCAACGTATAAAATCTTTTGGGTAATGTTTTCTGAAGTAGAACCGACCTTACCAACTGAAAGGAAAATGTAATCATTTAAGAAATCTCTTGCTAAATATTGAATTTCCTTAGGGAAAGTAGCAGAAAAGAGTAATGATTGTCTTTCATTTGCAGGTGGCATGTCACATTCTTCAACAATGTATCTGATTTGGTTTTCAAAACCCATATCTAACATTCTATCAGCTTCATCAAGAACAAAATATTTAATATTTTGAAGGGAAATTTTACCCCTTTCTAATAAATCGTTTAATCTACCTGGAGTTGCAACTAATAAATCACAACCTCTTGCCAAATTTCTAATTTGAGTACCAATATCTGCACCACCATAAGCAACACAAGTTTTAACCCATGATCTGTAAACGAACTTTTTAGATTCTTCGTAAATTTGGGAGACTAATTCTCTAGTTGGTGCTAAAACTAAAGCAGTTGGGTATGCCTTACCAACGAAAAATCTATTTGTTGGGGCAGGAATTGGTGCTGGTCCATTCTTGAAAGATTCAGATAAAACTGGGAAGAGGAAACCACCGGTTTTACCAGAACCTGTTTGAGCACATGCCATTAAATCTCTACCTGAACTAATGATTGGAATAGAGTATTTTTGAACTGGAGTTGGCTTAGTGAATCTAGCCAATTTGATGTTTTCTAAAAGTAATGGATCAATTGGTGGAGATGTGAATTCAGTAACTGGTTCTGGAACATTTTCACCAGAAGCTTCAACAGGGATATCATCGTAGTTATCAAAATTAATACCAGAAGATTGAAATTTGGAATCTCCTTCTTCACCGTATAATTGTAATTCTAAACCAGTATCTCTTGCAGCTGGTACATGCTTACCATCTACCCACTTACCTTGACCTCTTTCTGGTCTACCACCACGTCCACTATCTCTATTGTAACCTGAACCGGATCTGTTACCGAAACCAGAGTTAGATCTGCCACCGTAACGAGAGTCACCAAATTCAGAGTCTCTATTGAAACGACCGTAACCACCAGATGATTGACGGCTGCCAAAACCAGAGCTGTTATCACTATCTAATGGTGAAGCAGAATTTAGTGATCTTGCCTTTTGATTTCTGTGAGGAGGAACATATGCCATGATTGGTTTATAGTTCTATAAGATGTTGTTTAAATTCTATAAGATCAATTGATCTGAAAAAAGGGTTTACTTTAAAAGAAAATAGGATTCAAATACATCTCCTTGATCTAAATGAGCGACGCCTAGTTAACTCGATGAATTTTTGAGGAACAATTCTCGAAGCGAAAAATTTTCATGCAAAAAAAGCATGGGAGGGCAAATTTTGCAGCTGGAGGAGGAAAAAGAAAAAAAAAAAAATGAAAAATTTCCAATTGAGTATATTATTTAAATCCGTGCACCAGAAAACCGATGAGGTCACGTGAAGAGTGGATTTGTTTGCAGATGGATAAATGAATAAACTATTAAATGTGTTAGAGATATAACATGAGAATTATAAATGAATACTTATGGTATAAAGACAACACATGTATTAGTTGTTTGTCGGAGATAAATTAAGTTGGAACCCTAAACATTTAGTTTAAGTCCTTCTTTAAAGTACCTAAGAAAGCGTGCTTTTCAGCTGGGGTTTGGAATCTACCCTTACCGAAGTTAGAAGCAGTGTCAATCCACTTGAGGTTGACTTGTTCTAAAGCTCTTCTGTCCTTTGGACCGTATAAGGACTTTCTTAAAGTGATGACTCTCTTAACTGGACCTGGAATAGAACCCTTTAATAAGACGAAATCGTTCTTGACTTCACCGTACTTAACGAAACCACCCATTGGGGTAATGGTCTTCTTGGTTCTGTCAAAGTCAGTAGCACCGGAAGATTCATCACCAGCCTTACCAACTCTGTAAACCTTGTGGTTAATAGAAGTTCTGTGGTGGTAACCTCTTTGACCTGCTCTAGCAACAGACCAAGAGACGTGAGCTGGATGCCAAGCACCAATACAAGCAACCTTTCTGGAACCTCTGTGAGTCTTTCTTGGTAACTTCTTGGTACCCCATCTGTGGGTAACACCCTCGAAACCGTGACCCTTGGTAACTGCAATAGCATCAATCATTTCGTTTTGTTCGAAAACGGAATCAACGGAGACGGTTTTTTCAAAGTGTTCCTTAGCCCATTGGACCTTATCAGCAATAGAACCACCGTTTAATTGAATTTCAGCTAAGTGAGCCTTCTTTTGAGATAATGGAGTCTTTCTGATTTGAGTGTGAACTAAAACTCTGACAGTAGAACAGTACTTAGTGATTCTTGCTAATTCAGTGTCAATTTCACCAGCCTTTGCGTATTTTTGAGAGTATTTTTGGAAAGCTCTCTTCTTGGACTTGTACCAGTTCTTGTAGAATCTTCTCTTGATTTCTTCAGATAAATGTTCAGCCCAGACGGTAGTTAAGGATCTTAAACCTCTTGGAGTTTCAACGTAACCGACAACACCGACAACAACTAATTCAGGAGTATCAACAACAGTTGCAGCTTCGACGACTTCTCTCTTGTGCATCTTGGAACCTGGTCTGTCTAAGTCTCTGACAATGGTGGTCATACCTGCCTTGTAACCTAAGAAAGCGGTTAAAGCAACTGGCTTAGACTTGTCATCCTTAGGGAAGGACTTACATCTACCTCTTTGCTTTGCAGCTCTCTTTCTTGGGAGGAAACCTAGGGAACCGTGTCTTGGTTCTTCATACTTTCTGTGAGACATCTTGTTGATATAACTTTTAAAAAGTGTTGTGTTATAATAAGCAAAAGCAAAAGGAGAAAGAAGATAAACTTGAATCTATTGTGATTCTGGAAACTGAAAGAGTTGAGTAGAGTGGTTCTGAAAAATTTTGTGGCTGCTGAGAGTGCGAGCGCGCGAGGGTTTGCGTGTTTTTTTGCGTGCAGGGTTTCCCAAATAGGAAGTGTCCACTGATACGGTTCTCTGGCCGGGTAATACTTGCAATGATTGCATTTGCTACATTCGAAAGAGATAACCGATTTACTCTATTTCGAAAAGACTTTTCACAACGATATTACAGCTGTGTATACATTGCATCAGGTACTTATCTTCTCAAGGTTACTTTGCTGCGCAGGTTCTGAGTGAAAGCTATAGTTTCCCAGATGGGAGCGCCTATCAGTTGTTTCCCCTGTCGAATTAATACCCCTGTAGAATTAGCATTTTATTTTTGATGTACTACACACTTTAGAGTACTTTCTTCGTCTACAAATCGACTTTTGCATGACGAAAAATTATCATACTGAAAACAAAACATTCTGAACTATTTAATACTAGGGTAAAGTAGTTTCAGGTTTAGTATACGTACCTTGCAGATCATTTTTGAAATCTTTTGACGATTTTCAGATCTATTTCCATCGTATCTGCAAAAAAAATTATCCTTTTTTAGTTCAACAAAAGATTTCCTGCTTTAAAAAAGTAATGATATCGATATGCAATTTAATTTAACAAATTGGGATTCAAATTGTTTGATTTCAAAAAAACTTGATAAACTGATTTCATTTGATTAGACTTTATTATTTGGTGTGATTATTGTCCAACATAGTTACCCAATTTAATAGAAAAAGAGTAGGTAGAATTGATCCAAACAAATGTGTGGAAAAAATAAGCAGAATAACAGCGGTTTTTTTTCATACTGCTCCGTGTTGCTATCAATGCTGCCAATTAATTGAGCGATCCATATTGTTTGATTAAGCCAAAGTAATGTTGAATTCAATATTTACAAACTTTAACAAAACCAAGTGAGAACCAAAGTGTTATAATACCTCTATTTTCTTGGAAAGCTTTTTCAAAGTTTTTTTGAAAACAATACTTTACAAGATAAGCGTTACAACATGTTTGCAATTTTGTTTGAACCCAATTCTGTTTTCTTACCACAACATAATATGCTTTTGCTTAATCTGCTACACATTAGCGTTGGCAATTTGCAAATACCAACTTTCCAAACACGCAACCAACAGGAGCTTAAATTAACCCGGAAAGGCCACGTAACAGTTAGTCTACCCTTATACTGGTTAAACCACCACCAGAAATGGCCACCGCATCATCTTCCGACGGAAGGTCTAGAAGCCAGAAAAGGCTTATTTCCGGGGAAAACTGAACTTCTCGCCCGATTTTTAGCGTCCGGAAAATCGCGAACAATAGAGCCTGACGCCTCGAATTCCAGAAGTGACTGATTTACCGGCAACCTTAACTTTAACGAATTACCAATTCCCCATTCACGCTCCAGCCATGCCAAACCTCAAGCCCTGCCAACACAAATTTCCTAAATCGTTTAGTTCCGTTTTCCTGATTAGAGTTCTTCATGCAGATGAATTTCCCTGAATGTTACATTATTATATCTCTCTGCGGAGGCCCTCTTATCGAGGCTGATTTCCCTTAACCGAGTTTTTACAACATTAGAAGTTATTGCATTAATTTCTTGCAATTTGTATGTATTTAAGATTTCTTTTTTTGCAACTTCTTTTGCTATAATCGAAAAAGGGGCTTCTCTACTTGTTTGATTGAACTAATAGTCGATACTAACCAACCCTGACTAATGTTACATTTAAAGCAAAGCCTGCTTTCCCTTGGCTCCATGTTTCTTTGTTTTTACTGTCTGATACGATAAAAAAATACCCCTCTCGTAAGTAAACATAGTACTTTCAACATTGCGTACCAAATTTCATGTTTATGAATAAAATATCTAACCCCGCTCCCCTCGGGTTTAATATTACAATAAATCCGGAACCGTCGATAGTCTTGGGATCCGCCAATTATCAAACTATATTTTTTTCTCTTAAGTTAACTTTAAAAGAAAATTAAACTTATAAGAAAATGTACTATTTTCAAAGACAGTATATATAAATTACTAAGTTGGTAAATGATAAGTAGAAGCAGACATATATTCTCAAATTTTAATAATAGGATATCGTCAGTACAATCAAAAGTAAATTTTATTGTCCTTGCAGGAAGTGTCATTTCTTTCAAAAATGCCGCCATATTGCTGCCAATATTTAATCGACGTTGCGAAATTTTTCACTATGAGAATTTGAAAAGCAAAATAAGCGGTATAGTATTCCCTTAAACTAAACATGTACGCATGAGGCGATTGTTGCATTTCCCCTCGATTGGAGACCGCCGTAACGCGTGCTTAAAACCGTTTCCCGCTAAATTATTCTATTACCGGATCTTACACGATATATTTTCCCTACCTGAATTGCAACATCTTTTTATCTTCATCTCACACATGGTATAATTGTTTACTGATTTCATCAACTCGAGTTTCTTCCTCTTTATTTCCCATCATTTTCCCTTCTTTTCACATTTTTTTCTCATAACTAAGGTACAAATTCACATTGATTTTCCTTTCAGCTAATAAGCATTTTCTACGTTTGCATCATCCTCGTTCTTTATTCACCGATCTAGCGAACGGACCGTTTTTATTTTTAAGTCTCTAGCCTTGTTCAGGTTACACCAATTTATACACTCTTAATTGCCGCTGTCATTTAGAATAGCTTCAGTTCATAAAATTAATCAAAATATCATTTCATTTCAATTTGCATTTACTCACTCATTTCAATTTATTAATCAATTATTGATTTTATATCGATCGGTTAAAAAAAAATGTCTCGAAGTGATCTACCTCTGACAAATGAATCAATTGATCCGAGTAATTCAAATCTGTTTCCGCCAGTCTCTCATCAAACTATAACACAATCAGAATTACAACAATTGTCTACAATTGCACCACTACAAGCATATCAGCCTGATTTACAGCCAATCCACTACCCTGATCAACAACAACAAAAACTTCAATCACAATATCATGATCTATACAACAGTTATACTCAACACTACGCAACAGAGACACAACCAAATCATAACCATCAAAACCAACAGCATCAGTCAAACAACCAACAATCACAACAAATATCATACCAACATCAACAACAGCCACATGATTTGCAAAATCAGTACCAACAAACACTTCAGCCACACCATCTGCAACAACAGTTACTATCAAATCATCACAATCAACAACAATCGCAACACTTGGATCAGCAATTGCAGCAACCTTTAGCATTACCATACCAAAATAACAACTCTAATATTGGAAGCAGTCACTACAACAGTGATTCATATGACGGAATAGGCACAAATCATAGTCAAATACCAATCATGGGAAATGATTCTAATACAACTGAATCTCTTAAATACAATTCATTTCAAAATACAGCTAAACAACAGCCTCCTTCTGAGTCGAAATCAATCAAGATCTTTAAATCAGAAACACCAATGGTCTCAAATCGCATTAACAAGCCACGAAATCAACAGCAGCAGTTCAAATTTCGTACCTTGGATAGCAACACAATGTCTCAAATTAATACCGCATATAATCCAACAGAAATGTCACAACTGATTTCAACCTATTCGCAGCATAATAAAACTCATTCACTGTCATCTTTTCATATTGATGATTCACGTCAAGATTCCGAATCTTATTATCAACATCCATATCAAATTCAGGAAAACAACGAACTACTAACGGTTCCTCCAACTGCTATTACTGATTACTCACTTTATAGCAATTATCAGTCCACTCAGCAGCAATATCAACAGCATTCGCATATTCCACCATATCAAAGTAATCAAAGGCAGCAACCCGCTTCATTGAGTTATAATCACTATACACAGCAAAATTATGTTCAACCAACCACATATTATTATCCGCCAAATCAATCAATATCACAAACTCAACAACAACTCGGCTATGATTCAAATGTTGCCTCAAATTATGATTACGTGCTACAAAAGCCTTATTATGTGGATCCTTTAGCAATTTCACAAAACTCAAACAATGAACCCATCCCTGCTTACTACCATCAAAGTTTAAATTCAGAACCAGAAAAACTCGACTCTTTCAATAACAACCATCTGTTTAATCGATCTGCTTCTCTTAATGTCACAGTTTCCAAAAAATTACCATATGCGCAAGATAGCAATACAATTCAGCGCAAAGAAGCAATTGCAACAGATCATCTAAGTAACAGTGAAGTCTATTTTGAGGAGAAGTATTATTCCAAACCTTTTGATCTAAAAATTATAAGTGATAATAATGATCCATTTGCTAATAAATCACATCTTGTAGTTGCAGATCCTCTATCCAAATTTTTTAACAGTGGCTCCTATCTAGAATCTGAAGAAATCAAGTATGATAATGACCCCCAAACACTAGATTTCAATATGCCAATTATTATTTCCAAACTTAATTCAACTCAACTTCAAAAATTCATACTTACTAGGAAACAAGAGTTTGAAATTCTATTTAACAATAAGTTCAATGCTTTTAAATTAGGTTCGTTTCAACAGGCAAAGACTGAAATTTTGAGAGAATGGAAATCTACAAAATCATCAATTGAAATATCATATTGCGATTGTAAAAAATACATTTGGTTTTCTAGGAAAAAAACTGAATGTCCTATTTGTAAACCTATGAATTTAGCAAAGCTCAGCTCTCTAGACAACAAAACAACTTTTGCAGTTGAATTATTAAATAACTTTGTGCTCTCCATTTTGCTCAATAAAAAATTAAGAGTTTTTCTGAAGAAAAATATTAGACCTCCTAAAAATATCAATGAACCATCAAAATACTTAAACATGTCTCATGATGGTAATCTTTACCGCGAGGCTGTAAGACCTATTGCTTCTCAAATTGATTTTGCTATGACATTCTCAATGGTAGTGATTACAAATACATGTGCTGACACAATCAATTTTGGAGGTATTTATTTTGTTTTGAATGAACTCCCTGAAAATCTTAAATACAACCCTAAGTTTCTTTTTTGTGCAGCAGTATTTAATCTTGATAATTCACATTCATGGAATACAGAATTGTTGCGGCCATTATTTGCCTATTTAGAATACCTGCAAACTAATACAATCAAAGTGAGTTTGAATAGACATGAGTATCACGTTAAAATGTTTGCTACCGCTGCTATTGGTGATGATTCACATGGCAGAAATAATTGTATTGATATTTTCACAGCAAGCAATACTTATCCCTGTAGATTTTGCACAGCACCACGGCAAACTTTACAAAACTCATCGGGAAATAAAATTCAAAGTATACATAGTACGGGCAATTTTGTATCAATCAATGATGACATTCAAAATGATTTAAAAAATAGAGGAATTTTGATTCAAAAAAAGGAATCAGATCATTGGGCTTTGCGTAATAGCTGCATTCTAGATAACATAACATATTTTCAAGATAATAAAAATTTGATTTTTGACACAAAGCATTTGTTTGTACATGGTCTGTTTAAGGAAGGATTCATTAAAATGATTAATAAATATTACAAGCATATTATTTCTGATGCAGATGATGTTGCATTTCAAAATAATGTAACAGAATTAGATAAACGTGCTGCTTCTCATAATATTTTTTCTGATCCATTATTCTGTTCCAATATGTTTGATAATTCTAATTCTTCTGTACCTTCTGACTATAGCACGGATGATATGCAAAAGCTGCAATTCATGTTTACCCAACTGTTTTTCAATTTTTTGAAAAATCGTTCAGAAGGAACACAATTGTCTAAAAAACCAATTCCAATACGTTACAAATACATGTCTCTCATGTTGGAATTGAACACTTACATTCTTGCTCTTTGGTGCTCAGATGTTGAAAGAAACAAAATCGAACGACTTAAAGAAGGATTAAACGATCTGCTTGCTGAATTAGAACGGTTATCAAGATATGACGAGTTTATCTATTTAAATATGCTTTTAATGCTACCACTGCATTATCTAAAACATGCGTATGAAAAATGGGAAGATTTTGGAAATATGAAAACTGTTTCCATTGATAGAATGATTACTTCAATTAACGACCTTAATGACGAAATTGGCAGTGATGAATTGTATAAATCACAGGTTCCTGAAAAACTTAAACTATTCAACATCAACAATTGTGTTCAAATATACAACTACCCTGTTCCTGATTATCCGAATTGTAAATTTCTCAATCTCCAACAAACAGAATTTTCTCAGATGTCGCTAAAATCACAAGGAAAGTTTAATGAATTTAATAGAAGATATCTTTTCGAAGCTGTCACTAACGCCGATCTTCAAAACGTTTGCGTAATTGAAAAAATTGATTCGTTCGTCACCAATGATGTAACAATTTATCCTGAACCCCGCGTGACGAATAATAATTTGGCCAGAATCAAGGGAATAAAACGTAACATTGGATGGCGTTTTGTTCACATCTACTCAATGTTTAAAGTTTCATACACATATCCTGTTACAAATGAAACAGTTTCTGCGGTTTTCATAGAGTATAAAGAAACAAAAACAAGAAAATTGTATTTCAAGTCATCATCTAACCGTCCAGCTATTTCACTTGGAGAGTTTTTGACTCAATCGACTTGTAGAGAGTTGCGTTGCGTATGGCTGGAGGATATACAACTGGTAGGGTTGGTTTCTTTTGAAGGAAATCAATACGTTTACGATCCTTTGATGACCCTTGATAGGGCTTTTAAAATGTCCTAATGTATATTAGATAATATATTTGTATTCTTAGTAAACTTTAAAGCGAAAACGTTTAAATTTTAGCACTAAAGTTTTTGTAGGTTGACATCACTCAAGTTACATAGATTAGCAGAGTTTCACTGTAAGCGCGGTTGCCTAATATGGTAATTGTTGAGCGCGGTCCGTCGTAATTATGGACTATTTTCTTTTTTTTTCAAGGATGACTCAAGGAGTGGCCGCAAAATTTTCAACGACTTCTAGTATAAACTTAAGTTTTTGTAATCCTCAGTTTCTCTCTTTTTGTTTTTGACACACAAGATTATTGCATTTACAAGACTGATAATAAATAATGCTGGCATTCAATACATTGAAAAAAACTTTCATCAAGAATTTCACACAAAGAACATTAGCAACTGTATCTTCAAAAAGTCTACCACCTGCTAAGCTTACTATTCAAAATGGTCCTGTTTTTAAGGGTTACTCATTTGGTGCACCTAAAACTGTGTCAGGTGAAGCAGTTTTCACTACTTCTTTGGTTGGTTACCCAGAATCAATGACTGATCCATCATATCGTGGTCAAATCATTTGCTTTACACAACCATTAATTGGTAACTATGGTGTTCCTTCCGGAGAGGTCCGTGATGAATTTTCATTACTCAAGTACTTTGAATCACCAGGCATTCAATGTGTTGGAATTGTTGTTTCTGACGTCGCACTTGAATATTCACACTGGACTGCAGTTGAATCTCTTGCTAATTGGTGTCAAAGAGAAGGTGTTGCCGCAATAACTGGTGTTGATACCAGACAGTTAGTTCAATATTTAAGAGAGCAAGGTTCAAGTTTGGCAAGATTAAGCAGTGAAGATGATGCATCTTCCGAGTTTTACGATCCTGGTACTATGAATATGGTTGCTAAAGTAACAACCAAGGAACCATTTCATGTCCCAGCACCAAATGCTAAACATCACGTTTTAGTTGTTGATTGTGGTGCCAAAGAGAATATTTTAAGATGTTTAGTGTCCAGAGGTGCTGAAATTACAGTTGTTCCTTATAACTATCCTATTCAAAAAGTTGCAGATAAATTTGATGGTATTTTTATTTCAAATGGCCCTGGTGATCCAATATATTGCTCCGAGACAGTAGAAAATTTGAAAAAAGTTATAAAGGAACAACCTGATTTACCATTGATGGGTATTTGTATGGGTCATCAATTATTATCACTAGCAGCAGGTGCTAAAACTCTAAAATTGAAATATGGTAACAGAGCACATAACATTCCTACATTAGACGTAACAACAGGAAAGTGCCATATTACTTCTCAAAACCATGGTTATGCGGTGGATGCAAAGTCTCTACCATCAGACTACCAAGAATATTTCCTCAACCTTAACGATTTGTCCAATGAAGGTATGCTACATAAAGAAAGACCAATCTTTTCCGTGCAATTTCATCCTGAAGCGAAAGGTGGTCCGCTGGATTCTTCATTTCTCTTTGATAAATACTTTACTCTTCTTGATCAATACAAGAAAGATGGAAAATACACGGATTTGGGCGAGTTGTCCTCTGATAAGTTGGCAAAATCTAGAGTATGGTAAATTTACGATTCTTACTACAATATAAAATTAACTTATAGATAAATAGATCTCAAAACTAATATATAATTGCAATTCCCGAAACAGAGTCCGTGCATTATTGATATATGTAACATTCTATCAAATTGGTCATAGTCGGAAAAATTAAACTTTTGTACACCGCTAAACTGTGGCGGCGCTTATTGATGGTTGTTTTTATTTATTTCAATATTTCGTCAATGTTGAATTGTTAGCAGCACTTTTACCAGACTTCTAACGGCAAATGAGAATTTTATTAACCAACGACGATGGAGGACCAAATGATATGGCATCGCCATATATCAAATATCTGGTTACTGCAATTTTAAAATACACTGATTGGGATTTAAAAATCTGTGTTCCAATTTCGCAAAAATCTTGGATTGGTAAGGCCCACTTTGCCGGCAAAGACGTCACTGTTAAATACATTTACTCATCAATTTCAAAACCAGAAGATAATTCCTATCATGGACCTTTCCCATTCCCACAAGCTAAACTTCAATCAAATGAAGATTTAAAAGAGTGGGTTTTAGTGGATAATGGAACACCAGCAACATGTACTGACATTGGTGTCAATCACATCTGCGGCCCAGAAAATGTGGATTTAGTTCTCAGTGGTCCAAACGTTGGTCGTAACTCTACTGCCTTATATGCACTATCTAGTGGAACTATAGGTGGTGCCATGGAAGGTTGCCACCAAGGCAAGAAGTCCATTGCTTTATCTTACTCTTACGAAATTGATCCGAATGTCCCTTCAGAGTGGTTAGAAGAGGCAAGTAAAATGAGTATTAAGATAATTGAACAATTATGGAATAACTGGAATGAAAATTGTCAGATTTATACCGTCAATGTTCCTTTGAACGACGAGGTGAAGCTAGGAAAAACAAAAGTGTACCATGTTCCAATGTTGGAAAATCACTGGGGAAAGAGTTTATATCAAAAAGCTAACTCTGAAGTCAAAGAGCATGTTGACATTGTGGATGGTAGTGTTTCTGATGGTGTTATTTTTAAATGGAAACCTGATTTTGACATTGTACACAAATCAGTTGCTGCAAGTACCACAAGTACTGACGGTAAGGTTATTTCTCAAGGACATGCTTCCATTACTGGGTTGAGAGCTAACTTTTATCATGCTGTTGGTGCCAATGAAGGTGAGATGATTTTGAGCCCAGATATGTAAGTCTTTTTACATCTTTTATTTTGCTGCTATTGCAATTTGTTGTACTTACCTTGTATCTTTTTTACGGATAATCAACATACGCAAGCTGCTTCTTCTAAAAGTACGTTACTAACATTATATTTTTTTGAGCCATACAGGAAAGAGAGAAATTGTTGCAGGTTTGTTATCAGAATAGCTGTTACTTATTCGAAGACTTCGTACATATACGAGCCTTTGACCAAAGCCATAAGGAAATACTTTCCAAATATTAAAATTGAAAGTACGGTTCCAGCCCCAGGAAACTATTACGTTTTTCACTACGGTGATTATGAAGATCTTGATCATGAACGATTAATGTCAGACAAAAAATATATAGCTAACTCTTACATTTACAGGAAATCGTTGATTAGAAAGCACTATTTGTCAAATACTATTGCTGTTTATCAAGCAAAACATCCTGAATCCATTCTAAAAACAGCATATCCTGAAAGTTTTCAGTTTGAACTTACTTATGCCGAGTTTCTAGATGACGTTCTTGATGAAGTTTACGAGTTACGTTGCGAACTTGTTGAAAATGAAAAGAATATGGATAAAACCTTTATTTTGAAGCCTAGTATGACAGATAAAGGACAAGGTATCAGACTTTTCAAAACTATAGATCAGCTTCAAGAAATCTTTGACTCTTTTGATGAAGATGACACAGATGACGAGGGAGATGAATCTAACGAAGGCATGATTATATCCCAGTTAAGACATTTTGTTGTTCAAGAATATATTTGCAACCCACTTTTACTACCTGAATATAACCACAGAAAGTTTCATATTAGAACTTACGTCCTGTGTTCAGGCCAAATCAATGTTTACGTTTATGATAGAATGTTACTATTATTCAGTGCCGAAAAATATATAAATCCTAACATGAATAACACGCTGAATGATCAAGGAATGATTGAAATGACAGGCCATTTGACTAACACTTGTTTACAGGACCAGACAGATGAAAAAGTCGTAGAAGAACTTGAAAAATCCTCCCTCAGTTTAGACATGAAAAGAAATATTATTCATCAAATACATTTTATTGTTGCTGACTTGTTCAAAGCTGCTGTTAATGTTGACAGAATGAACTTTCAGCCACTATCAAATGCTTTTGAGGCGTATGGTTTAGATTTTCTTGTTTCTGATAATATATCTGAAACTACTGGAGTTACTTTACTCGAAGTCAATGCTTATCCGGATTTCCGCCAAACAGGATCGGACTTGAAAGAATTGATTGATGGGTTCTTTGAAGGTGTAATGGCTAAAGCTATTTTACCTTTAACCGGAAATGCCGTTGAAGATGCCAACCATTTTAACAAAGTACTCGAAATAAATAATTTATAAGCAAAATTCCTATTATTATATCATTAAAAAACTTACACCATTTATTTTTGATTGATTTCATTCTGGTTCATTTCTTTACACCACATATATATTTGCTCTCTGTAGTTATCTGCATGTAAAAATCCAGACCTTATTTGCATCAAAGACCTAATATACTCTTCGTTTCTCTGTAAAGCTATCTGTAATAGATGTCGAGTTTCATCTATTTCATCTGGTTTTATATTATCAAATGCAGGATCCGAATCATACACAGGAGGCTTGAAAAACGGATCATTATACCCCTGTATAGTAGATGAAACACTTACATCGTTCTGTTCAATTTTCTCTAGATCTAGGTTATGATCGTACTCTGGCAAACCCAAATTATCTGCAGCCATATGCTCTGGATTTGCATTTAAAAAAATGTCCATAGTTTTGTTTAGTAAATTGACCATTTCTTGCTCACGTTCTATGAGTTCCACCGTATCATTTGATAGTTTGCTTAGGAACCTTGCCTTGTATATTTGACTTACAGGTTTGATATTAACAACATCAGCGGGTTTAGTTATTGGGCGTAACAGCTCATCAATGCGAATTGAGCTTATGAATTCCTTAAAACTTTCATCATTGTACCGATAGTCCTGGTTTATAATTTCACTGTAATCAAGATCGTCTCCAGAATCTGAACCGAATTCCTCATCCACCTGTTGCTTAATCTTCTCTTCTAAATCTGCACCAACGTCGTTACAAGTATATACAGCTTTTGTTTCCGTTTCTTTGGTTACATCATCATAAAGTTTCACAGATGTTAGTTTAAAATTCTCACTAGAAGGGTTTAATTTCATTCTAAACAGCTTTTCGGAATTCTCTGTTGTTTCCGCAGTATCGTCCGCCATAGGCACACTTGCAAAAGAGACGTTCTCCTTTTCCATGGCAATCTTGTCTTTTAGTCGCAAAATATCTACCTTCAAGGAGTTTATCTCTGATTCACTTAATGTCATTATATGGAAAATGTGGCAGTTAATTAAAGGGTCGAAGAAATGAATTTCATACAATAATTCATAAAAAGCGTATCAGTGGAAAACGAACAAGCGAAAAACAAAACGGAGCTTGTTTGCGAACTCTGTTGACTGTCAACTCTAACACGTATTCTGTTTTAAAATCTCACATGACAATGCATATCCCTCAACCTTACGACCTTGGTGATCCTAAATCTTTTGCTTTTGCGACAGCAAGAGAAAGATGGCCAACCATTTTATCAAAAGCTAGAACAGATGTGTTAAAACATATGGATTTGAACAAAGACGAAGTTCTGAAATCCCAGGGAAACAACATAACTCATGCAATTGATAACATTCTTCAAAACATTAAAGACAATAGTCCAATAATGCCTTTTACAGAGGCTGAAGTTTTGTTTATTCCTAGTTTACAATCCTATAACGATGAATTTAAAAAGTTGGATAGCCAACCAACATGGCTGAGCGGTCCCTGGCTTTTAATTGAATGTTATTTGTACAGGTTACTTGACCTTCACATAAAATCCCAAAGTAAATGGATGAATTTTGATATCTTTGAGATGCAAAAAAGAGAAGCGTTTAGATCATCCGCCAAGGGGATCTATGAACTGGCTATCCGTGTAAAACAATTAAGTGACCAACTTAAAACTACATCTTTGGAAGAAGATATTCTTAAAGCTTTATTTGAAGAGTTTATTGACATCTCATTGTGGGGTAATGCTACAGATCTTTCACTTCTAGCAAATGCGACCCTTGAGGACATTCAATCAAGACAAGGCAAAGAAGCTAGGGCTAAATCTGCTGAAAATATAATTGATAACGATTTACCTGATGTTTGGAAACATCTGATCAGCTCTCCACGTGGTAAAAGAAGAATCGATATTGTCTTAGATAATGCTGGTTTTGAGTTTTATACTGACTTAGCATTGACCATATTCCTTCTTGACGCTAAGTTAGTCGATTCTGTTGTATTTCATTGCAAAACTAGACCATGGATGGTCAGTGATACAATGATAAAGGATTATGCAATTTTTGTTGAAGACATGCTAAGCGAAGATGTATTTCCAGAACATCATGAGGAATTGAAGTATTTTGTTGATTCCATTGAGCACTACAAATCTACAGGCCAGTTTTCTCTTAAAGACTCCGAGTTTTGGACCAGTTCATTAGATTATTGGAATATGACCCCCGAAGAAACCAAGTATGGCGGAGGAGAGCTTTACAGATACTTTCAGTCTTCAACCTTGGTTATTATTAAAGGTGATTTAAACTATAGGAAACTTACAGGAGACAGGATGTGGCCTAGAACTACCCCTTTCCAAACCGCAATCCAGTCTTTAGCTAGCTCCAATATTCCGATCTTAGCACTTAGAACTTGTAAAGCTGATGTTTGTGTTGGATTAGAAGATGGCGTTGAAGAAATGTTGATTGAGAAATACAGAAATATGGGAAATGGAAACGGCGAGTTATGGTGTTCATGTGGTAAATGGGCTGTCATTTCGTTTTGCTCCGGGGTTAATTGATATTTAATATCCCATATACTTTTAAATAAGTTATTTTTACAAAATTTTATAATGACATATCTAGAATCTATTTATTTTTCGGTTGCACTTCTACTTGCGTGGTAGTAGGAGTTGCGTTTTGACTTGGTGTACCAGTTACCGGTGTTTGTGAGATACTGTTATTTGTCGGAGGAATTGGCAAAAATGGCAAGAACGGCATATTCATGATGTTAGGCATATTAGGCATGTTAGGCATGTTAGGCATGTTAGGCATGTTAGGCATGTTAGGCATATTAGGCATATTAGGCATATTAGGCATATTAGGCATATTAGGCATATTAGGCATATTAGGCATATTAGGCATATTAGGCATATTAGGCATATTAGGCATATTAGGCATATTAGGCATACTCGACATCATATTCGGCATCATCAATGGCATATTCGGCATATTTGGCATATTCGGCATGTTTGGCATATTCGACATGTTTGGAATCTTTGGAATATTAGGAGTACTAGAGATAGTAGGTGTTGAATTAGTCGGTTTTGGTATAGCTGACATCTGTGGCATAGATGGCATAGCCATCCCAAATGGCGGCATTGTCATCATCGGTAAACCTGATGTTGGTGGGGCACCAGCAACGCCACCTACTGGTTGCGTTTGCCGTTTTTTAGAAGCAGGCTCTTCACTTGTAGGTTTAAATGTTGGGTTTTTAATATATTCGTTGACTTTTTCTTGAAGCTTTTCATCTGAAACTAAATTATCAATGTAAACTTCCTCTTTTCCACAATTGGGGCATTTGAAATCACTGTCAATTAACTTATCTTCAATAATATTTCTAGAATAAATTTTATCACAACACGGAGTTCGTACAGGATTTTTCCATAACTTCCCAGTTTCTGGATCCTTCAATTCACCATCTTCTACGTCAAGGTCGTCATTTAGTTTTTTTTCACCTTTCTTTATATCTTGAAACTTCTCCCAAGCTTTGGTATCTGCAACTGCCACCACGTATTTACCTTCTTCATTAACCATGTAGGCGGTACTTCCATTTGGTAAAGCATCATCAGGGGCACCATCTGGTTTTTCAATTTGCTTTAAGTAACTTTTAGGAATACCAGTTGTTTTCCTCACTCTAACACCTTCCCAGTTAGGATCATTATTCTTTGGGCAGTTTTTAATACTATGCTTTCCCTTTTCACCACATTTATAACATATGTAATAATCTGGTACGGGCTCATTAGCTCCAGGTCTATATGTATCAACTCTCGATGCTGTAGCCATTACGTCTTGTTGAACATTCCATTGTTCGTCTTGAGCGCTGAACATTCTTTGAATCATATCTTCTTCATTACCAGGTTCTGCATTTATTCCACTAATTTGATTCAAATTTTGATCTACTTGTGTACCAGAAGAAGCAATATGTAGTTTTGGTTTACCAGTCACGTACCGTTGAACGTTACCTTTGCCTCGTTTAGGGCACATAGTACGACGAACTAGTACAGTAGTTGACCTGGGTATGACTTCATTATCATCAGCAAGTTCTTTTTCTCCTTGACTATTGTCTTTCACATCCTGAATATCTTCAGTGGAATAGAGAATGATGTCTACATCGGTTGAAGTTAATAAATTGTTGGCCATAATTATTTCACGCTTCAACTCAAATACTGTCAAACCAGTACCATCAAACTTAATGGTTGCCGTGTGATCAGGCCTTTGTGATCTAAACCTGTAATAAATCACAGCCATACCTTCAAAGTTTCCCTAGCTGTTGTCAGTTTTCTTTAAAAATATGGATGATGTTCAATTTCTGATGTACAAAATTTATGTGACCGCGGAGAAGCAAAACCTTATCAACAAAGCTTTAGCAGCTTAAAATCGAGCCAAATGCAACTGTTTATATCTTTAAAGATCAATTGTAGTTAAACAGATAGCTCAATTAAAATAATCATGAGTGATAATTTTGTTGTAAAAGAACATAGGAGGTGTTACAAACTTAATATCTTTTCATTATTTTACAGCTAATTCGTACATGAGCACTTACACAAAGCTGATGATCGATAATATAAACAAAGGAATACACTACTAAAATTGCAAAGCTTAAAGCAGACTATAAGTGATGAATGTTTTGGCCAGATCGTTTTCATTATAAGATATGCTTATTTGACATCAGATATAATAGTTAGCATTTCGTTTCTACCACATAATATGTCCAAAAATTACCCATATATCCTTTTATTTATTAGACTTAAATACAATACAGTATCTCAATAAACCAATCCAGTAGACACCCATAGACTCACCGTTCATAGCAAATTGCATTCTGGCGTCAATGTCCAGAAAGCTCTTTCACTGTCGCGCCTTCAAGGTCACAATAACTTCAGCTTGAACTTGATAGAGGAAATATTGGTATATCAAGGAATCGAACACTTACGGTACTTCATTGAACCGATCCAGTTACACTTGATTTGCAATGAATGGTCCATCCTATTATGAGTTTTACAGAAGGAGCACGTATGTATATGTTTGATAGAAATTTTGCGTTATTGATGATACTAACATTTTACTGATTACAGAGTCGGTGCCACACTCGCTGATGCATTGGATACTTTGATTGTGGATCAACGTATTCAACCTCAACTTGCAATGAAGGTACTAGCCAATTTTGACAAGGTTACATCCGATCACCTCAAAAGTGACATCAAAGCGAAACTAACATTCAAAGGACATTTGAGTACCTATAGATTTTGTGACGATGTTTGGACTTTTGTGATAAAAGATGTTAATATGAAACTGGATAATGGTGAGACTATAGATGTTGGTAAGTTTAAGATTGTTGCATGTAACAGCAAAAAGTCTGGGGAGTAGTTAATTCTGTTAATGTTAAAGTTATCATAATAAATATGTTATTATAATTTGTTTATGTGTAAATTAGGTTACAAAGGCTAAAAGGTAAGTAAACATAATGTTTTCTATAGTACTATAATTCGTCTTTCTCAGGTATCTGCGCATCTGGTGTTTCTTGCTGAAGTCTAACAATTGGCGTGATTGGTTTGATGTCTAATTTATGATGCTTTGTGTCATGATGACTTTTGAGGGAAGAAATGTCCACAGCAGTAGTTTGTTCTTCTAAGGCAGTTTTTAAATCTGACTCCTCAATTTGTTCTGTGTTTTCTTCGTTTTTGGAAAAGAATTCCACATTCTCTGTTGCTTCTTCACCTTCCAAAACAGTTTCTTCGTTTTTTACAGTATCATTTTCCTCGTTGTCGGTTCCTTTAGCATCATTTTCTTCCGCGTCATTTTCTAAAGTTTCATCTTCTACACATATGGAATCACTAGTGGTATCATTACTTCCGAGTAGCTCTTCAACAACCATTCTTTCTTGCTCTTCATTTGCTAAAGCTTCATCTACAAAAACGTCTCTTTCTGGTTCGATTTGAATATTAAATTCTTCCCCGTGAGTTTCAAACTCTTCATGAATCTTCCTCTCTTCTTCTTTGATAGCTTCTTTAGGGTCATCAAACACTTCAAAATCTGGAAGAATTTGTATGGTCGCATTATCATTATCAGTATAGTTTGTATTAATTTCTTTTCCTAATGATTCTTCGCCGTAATAGTAACCGGTAGCCACAGTAGAATTTTCAACAGTTTCCATATTATCAAGAGATAATGATTCAGGTTCAGCTACTACGTTAGATTCCATGGTAACATTACTCAGGTCATCATTTATATTAATTTCATCAATAACCATACTTTCTTGTACAGCAGACGCTGATTTAGGATCATCAAAAATAGTAGATGTTGGCTCAATTTGGAGACTTAACTCTATATCTTGTGCAGTTGTAGTATCTAAAGTAATTTCTTTAACAATGGTCTGTACAACAATTTGTGTGGATACTACAACAGACGTCTCAACTGCAGTAGATACGTCAACCGATGTAGTAAAATCGATTGATGTCGAGGTTTCAACTTCAGTCAGCATTTTCACAGAAGTTGACGTTTCTATTGACGTGAATATTTCCACAGAAGTTGAGACAACAACAGATGTCACTTCTTTTGTAAGTTCCTTGGTATATTCTTTGGTAGAAGTACTGGTAGGAATTTCAGAAGTAAACAATTCGGACTTCAAGATTGGAACAGCTGTCTCTTTAGATGAAGAAGCTTCTGCTGTTCCTACCTCGGTAGTGGTCAAAGCTTCTTCTTCATCTAAAAAATCAGTAGCGAGTTTATCACCTGATTTACGAATTTCATCATCATTCAAGGTATAATCTTGTAAATTTTCATCATTTGCGTTTTTTGAAACTTCAACATTTGTCTCGGATTCCAATTCGGTAGCTTCCTTTTGATTATTTTTTTCGTAACCAATCGTCTCAACCGCTGTTTCAGGGGTTTCTCTACTAGTAATAGCAGACGATGTTAAATCTGTAGATGCCTCATCCGGAACAACATACTCAGCAGATGTGATGCTGTCAAATTTTTCTTCAAAATCCTTTCTAACTTCACTCAATGGTGTTTCCAAAGCGTTAGAAGTAAATGATTCCCATGATGATGTTGAAGAAGCCAAAAAATCACTAGAGGATGAAAAAGTGCTTTCTGCACTAGCGGATGTCATTACTTGAGATTCAAAGGATGCAATTGACTCTACAGTAAAATAGCTGGATGAATCTTGCGGTTTATATGCATCATATATCTCTTGAACCTTTTCCATTGCAACATTAACATAACCATTTTCGTAAAGATATTGGAAGCTCACAGAAAGTATTGCAATTAATATAATAGATATGATATATTGAAAAACTGTTGCTAGTAATGACTTTGAAGCAGCAAGATTATCAGGAATTTCAATAACATTAACGGTGTTTGCTGCAGAACATGAGGCCAAAAACTTACCGTTCCCAGAAAACGCCACTTTTGTGATCGCAAATTCATGTACCTTATTCAAAACTTTAATAACTTTAAAATCAGATGTTCTCACTAGTAATAAAGAGTAACTAGATGTAGCTAGTGCAGTTAAGTTATTATTGATATTAACGTCCATGGACGTAACACCTTTTATGTTTTTAAATACAGCCTTCTCTTGAACAACTTTAGATTTTGCAATTGAAAATTTAGCCATATAAACACCATTATCCTTACAACCAGCAATAATAACGTCATTGTTATCTAAAAATCTGACCTTTGACATGATAAAATTTAATTTTGTCTTAAAAACAGAACGCCCAGTAATTATGGAAATAACTTCAAAATCAGAGGCAGTGATGTAACACATAAGCTTACCATCCTGTGAGATGGATATATCTTTAACATCACCATCAGCAACCACCTTAAACTTCTCCTCCAGATCACCTGAACAATCAATTATGTAAACAGATGATGGAGTATCACTCATTACAATAACACCCACAGAACCATCCATAGAAACCATTGTTATTTTTTGATATATATTAGAAGATGCATTTGGGTGAATCTGTATACTTTCAACAAATTTAAGATGTTCGTTTTCAAATCTAAACTTACGCAAATGCTTGTTTACACCTTTAGCCATCAATAATGGATTCTCGTTGATACCAGCAAGAATGACACCATTGCCATAATCCATTGACATTACTGAATCTTCGTTTTCATTTAAAGTTAGCTCTCTGTAACGTTTCAATGGTTTTTTAGTATTCTCCGGTTGAACCAGTATTGCTGTCATTTTGTTTGGAATACCATTGTTACCATCACCACCACCACCTGCTACAATAACAGTGTGATCATTGGCAAAGCTGGCACCATAAACTGGATAACCCACATTGATAGTATGACTCTTCAATTTCATCAGTACTTGATTGCTTTGATTATTTTGTAGTACATGGATCGTGGCAACTACACTTCCTGAAATTCCAGAACTTAACCCTGTTGTCCGATCTTGAATATAAAAAAAATTGACACGTGACCAGACATGATTATAATATAATGCTTGATTTTCGATAATGCTTCTATACATCTATAGTCTATATATTGTGGTATATTTTAGGACTCATTCTCAACCATATATTCATCAAAACTCTCAATCTGAGGAGGTTCTGTATGGTCTAATGCAGTGGAAAAATCATGAACCTCAAAATTTTCATATTGGTCTGCTAAATGCAACACCGGTTCATCACCAGGTGTAAGCTCTGATATAAAATCTTCCTCACTGAGGACAAATGAATAATCATCCTTTTTGCATGTAACTGAATACATAATCCATGGAAAAGTTTGTGCTTTTAATTGTTCTTCTGTTATTGTAAGAAATTCTACTTTCAAACCGCTATAAAGCATATTTTGCAATTGAAACTCTACCGTAATTATGCTATCTCTCTTATGAAGCGTTCCCAACTTTTTAAACTCTGAGTTTATTTCAAAATAAAACAAATCATTCTTTTCCTGTTTCATTCTTTCTGTGTTTTCTTTATGTTGTTGAAAAAGATCATGTTCTGTAACTAATTCAAACTCGGACATCATTTCACCTCTCATGGTACCTTGTACCCTCTCAATATTCCATACAATGGCTTCACTATCAAGGTCATGTGTCACATTTCCAAGTTTTGTTTTGAACTTCATTGATTTATTATAATCTATATGTAGAATTTTGTGCTTTATTACTAAAGGTATTTTAATTTTGACATCTTTCATGCTAAATTTACGCTTGAAAGTAGTGACAAGTTCTATTTTAATTCTTAACCTGTAAGTGTCCTTTTTCTTGAATATCCTATATACAGGCTTTACCAATATTAGCGGACGCAATCTTGTTGTGTTTAATATCTGATAAGATAGAAGTCTGAATTCACCATCAGGGGGTATGAAATGGATTTGACTCTCGTCAATCTTATCAAGGTCCACACATTGATGATATTTAATATTAGCAAAAACATCACCTTCTAGATTTTCATTAAGACCCAATTTTAAGTCTGGCATTCCCGACAAATAGCTTTTGCAGTCTATTTCACCTCGGATTTCATTGTTGACAATTTTATGAATTTTGTTATTGTATTTGAACTTGAGGTATTCATTGAAGTTTATAAAAAATTCATTTTTGTTGTAAAATATACCCTTCGGACGCCATGATATCTTTGTCATTGCAGTACGAGAAATCGATGTGTTAATTTCTGCTTCTACTTGTTTTTCTACTTCGTTCACCTGTTTAGTCACATGTGATGAATCGTGATAATCTTCAGGCTTTATCATCAATTTAATATAATCTTTCAAAATGCTAAATTCGGTTAACTGCGGTATCCCAAAATCATTACATTCATCAAATAATTCATAAATCAATGTGAAGTTATCCTTCACAAGATCTGATTGAACATAATCAGTAGTCGTTAGTTTGTAGTGCTTGAAATATTGTAAGAGTAAATTATAAAACTTTTCCAAAAAAGTTAAATGGGTAATGATATCCATATTAGAAAAGATAGGAGACATTAAAATAATCTCTTTTTTGGTCAAAGTAATGAAATTGATACTTTTATGAGATATAATTGGTGTGTTCTTATCATAAACAGCTTTAAACGACTCCAAAATCAGTAGTGAATTTAAATCATGTCTATATTGTCGTTGAATCAAAATGTTCAGCTGTTTATCAAGAATATATATAGCTGTAGACATAGTATTTCAACTTTCAATTGAAAATATTCGATTTTGAGAGCTTGGTTGTTTGGAAAAAGATTCAAGTGTTGATGTTAACATCATCAAAGACGCGATTGCAGTTACATCATACCTATTGCCCGATGAAGCAACTTACCGTTTTTCATGCCTCAGACGTAATGAACAAGTTGAATACACAGGAGATTGCTAAATTACTAGGAACAATACCCAAATGGAAATACAAAACATCCACAGGTGGTGAATCTATATATAGAAAGTTTGAGTTTAGAAGTTTTGAAACTTCTTGGGCTTTTTTGACCCGAGTTGCGATGAAGTCACATAAGATGGGACATCATCCTAGGATCATTAATGAGTATAATATTGTCGAGATTGAGCTTACCACGCATGACGTTAAAGGATTAAGTGAACTTGACTTTAAAATGGCAAAGTCTTTAGATAAGGCTACGGAGTAAATTATTTCATTAGCTAATTATAGTTATATACGGTAAAAATGCTTGGTATAATGTGTACTTAATATATGAATGTATAATGACGACTGTGATGTTACTTATTTTTTGTAGTTTTCAGCTTCTGTTCTAATTTCTCAAATTCTGCAATTGCAATTTCTTCTTCAGGATCTAAAACTGATTTCACATGTTCAACTTCAGGTATATAATGCTTCAACATTCCTTCTATGCCACCTTTGAGAGTGTCTTCACTCTGAGAGCATGATTTACAAGCACCTCTTAGCTTCACATAAACTGTACCGGTTGATTCGTCAAACGAACGAAAATGTATATCACCTCCATCATCTTGTAATGCTGGTCTTATCCTTGTATTAATAAGTTCTTTGATTTCAAAAACAATGTCATCATCATTTTCATTGATTTGATCTAATTCTCTTTGGTATTCATCTAAAAATTTAGGATCCATGACTGGCTTCTTAGCCTTCAACCACTCCAAAATAGAAGATTCGATCTTCGGTTCAAGTGCTGGCCATTCTAATTCAGGGTTATTAGATAAAGATGTGTCAACTTTATTAACAGTAATAAAATCATTACCAATCATTATTGATTTAACACCGTTTATTTTGTAAAGTTCTGATGCTAATGGTGACATTTCATTTGCTTCAGGCAAAGACTCAATATCTATAGCTTGTTGAAAACCTTCTGGTAAGAGGCGGGTGTCTGCAATGAACTTGACGGCATTTTCAGATGGTGTAGACACTGTCCGAAGAGACAAAAAACGTTTAAATGTGCGAGATATCATTATTGGTGTTGTACATTCAAAGAAATAAGAAAACTTTGCATAAAACAACTTTTGTGGAGAACAAGATTATGTTATAGTTCTGACAAATTAAGGAAACTTTAGTGGCCGATGTCGGAAAAGCGAATTGCCACCTTTTTCTTGATTCACGTGACCGAAACATCACCTACTGGAGGCTCAACCCTAACCAAACATTGTAATGTACACATACACATTATACTCATTAAACACCGGAAACCTCAACTGCTCCTTCAAGGGCACCGACAACACTGTCGGGAACCCCAACACCTGGAGAAAACGCCATTCCTCCAAGTTGAATATTACCCTTATATTGATCTTTTATTAACTTTAATACCTTTTCCCTCCTAGGAATGAACTCTAAATCGTATAATGGAATACTTTCCGTTACAACTGCATGCTCCACAGCTGCATCCAAAGCATCACCATTCAATATATTTGCAAAAGTTTCTCTAACAGCCATTTTTAGCATTGAAGTTGTTGGGTGAATGCCATCACGGACACTAACCATTAATGTAGCACGTGTGTGTTCATCCACATTTGGAAGTGTGTCTCCCGACCAAAGCGGAACACTATGTTCTTCAATATCAGAATCAAAAATGACTCCCATAAGTTTAATTTCAGGGTGAAAATGTGATTTCGGTACAAGAAATCCAAATCCTTTGATGTTTTTAGCATTTCTAGGAATCAATACATTACATACACAAACACTTGTGTATTGGAAATCTTCAAGCACCTCCTTCAATTGCAAATTATCAACCATTTTTGCTAATTGTAGGGTATTGACAGAACTCCAGACATGATCCACCATAAGCTGTTTTCCATCTGCCTCAATGATTAATTTATCATTGCTTTCTGAAATATTTTCAACACCAGATCCAAGAACAACTTCAACATTAGACGGTAAATTACTTTTGAGTCCATAACATAATTGACTCAACCCGTCCTTAAATGTAATCATCGGATATTTGCTCAATTTAGTTTTCAATTCGGCCAAGTCAAGGTCATTCCCGATTTTCTCTTCATACAGTTTCACGTAAGGATCTGATGCCACTGGTTTATTAGAAAAAATTGATTTTAAAACTGCTTTCACAATAGATCCATGTGTCTTCTCCATTTTTACAAGCGCTGGCATCACACAATTGACATCAAGATGAGCAACATCTGCTGCATAAATTCCATACATTAAGGCACTGCCTATATCATGAATCATAGGCTTACCAAAATGTCGTGAGAAAAACTCTTCAACGCTCATTCCATCAAGTGATTTGCCATCTTTTTTGAAAAACAAATCTTTAAAAATACCTTTTATAAGCACCATACCTAATGGACTGGTGAAAAACTTAGCAATAACCGGCAATCCAGCACCAGGACCAGGAACTTCAACAAGGTTACCTTGGATTTCACCAATTTGTCCCTGACTTCTCGTTAAAAGATATTTTTTGTTTGCCGGGCTTTCCTTAGTGATGCCTCTAACTTGGTCCATCATGCCGAATTTTTTAAACAGATCCATTATGATCAAAGTTCCCGAGCTCACACCTCTTAGAGTTCTAGGTCCCTTCTCCATTTTCAACGCTCTTCCATCTAACTTAGTTAATTTCTTTGTTTCCTCGCTAGCACTAGACGTATTGATGTAACCACCAACTCTCGGAAGAGTTTCAAATACTGTGATCTTAACATCTGGACGTAATTTCCCTAAAAAATAAGCATAAGACAGTCCATTGATGCCTCCACCTATCACACCAACTTTGCTATTCAATGGCAATTTCATATTCTATCGTTTCTGAAATTAGTTTGCCCTTGAAAGATGAAAACGGGGGTTTAATTGTTAAGGCGATGGAAAAATTTGGGCCGCTGAAAATCTCCGAGTAAGCCATTTTTCAAGAGCGCTTTATTGGCTCACTAATAATATTTTTGTCACCTGATTATGTTATATACGATTACAGTTTTCGTTTAAGTAGTACAAAGTTTACATAATTAATCATGTCTATTTTAAAGCTTTAGTGTTGAGATCTGTATATTCTTCTTGAAGTAAATCTTCTGTAACAACTCTGCCATCGTGAACGAACCACCTATCATCAGGAGATAATGTTTTGAGAAGGTTAATCATAACTAAGAAGTTACCATGATCTTTTTCACGAGATCCAAAAGCATACAAAGCTTGAACAGCACCTCGGAAATCGCCCTCTTTCAATCGCAAAGAGTAAACAAGCCTGTAGAATTTTTTGGACATAGCAACATCTTCACAATCGCTTGCGAGCTCCATTATAAGTTCATCCACCATATCGTAGTTTTCGTTATAGTCAAGTTCTATCAAGAGTGAATATTGATTATCATTGAGTAATTTGTAAATGAAACTTTTAAGAGGTGATGCACGAAATTCATGTTCCATTTCTTTAATTGTATCATACGCAATTCGATAGTTATTGACTTTTAATGCTAATTGGAAAATTTTATTCAAAGATTCAATGGAATCCATTGATCTCATTGCAATTTCTAATGCTTGATTATAATGTTTCTTTTCTTCAAAAAGCATAGCAACGTTATAAAAATACTGTGATTCATCCTTTGTTAATATCAATTTCAGTTCTTTTTCATACTTTCTGAAAATTTCGTGAGATGGAAGATTGAGATTGAATATGTCAGGGTTGCCAATAAAGAGATCCTTAGATTCAGAAGCTTTTCCAGTTTCTAATAAAACAAGTGCTTTTATAAGGGTAGATATCTTAGAGTCGCTGAGGTATGTAAAGAGAGATGTGTCTTGAGTTTCGCATACTACAAAGTAAGCGTATGATTCACCACTCAGTAGCTCAAATGATTTATTAACAATAGCATTGATTTGGTTGTTTTTAAAGTAAAGCTTAGGTAAGTAAATCTTAATAAATGCAATAGTCAAATCTTGAGGGACGTTTTCAACAAGATTAAGTGTTCTGAATATTTTTCTAAGTTTACAAAATAGTTCAGCAACTTCATCAGAATAATCAATGGTTCCTAAAACAAGCAAAAGCCCAAAAATAATGTTTTTTCCTAAAACGGAGTTATTGATCAAACATTCATGTAAAAAGCTTTCGTTAAAAGTGGTGTACTCAGATGCAATTGAACTAGTGAAGTCACTTTCAAATGAAGCCAAACTCTCCATTAATTCGGTAGCAGAAATGGCATTGCTCAATTGCTGTAATAATTGCCCAACAACTTTTTCATTTGCTATTTTGGAAATGTAGTTGTCAAATAAATCATCCATAATTTTATCTTTTGAGCTGAGCAATAAATCTTCAATTTCAAATTTCACATTTTCGTAACCTTTAGAATAGTCCAGTAGTAATTCCGTCAACTTACCTGCATCAGTTTCCTTTTCAAAGTAAAACTCTTCAAACTTGCTTAAGTTTTTTACAACAGAGAAAGTACAGCTTTTCGCCAAGATGAAAAACCCGTCAGATTCAACAATTGCAAAAATTTTACTTTCTGAAGTACTCAAATCAGCGCATATACTTGCAAATCGGATCCAATCAGAAGGGCTTTTATCTGTGTCTTCTATTTGAACGTTTGGATGAAGAAGTTGCGATGCATTATCAATTATATCAGCGCTAAAATTATTGCGAATAAACTTAACAGCATATTTGGAGTCATTGTGTTGGACTTTTTGTAGGAACTCTTGATATTTGATTTCCTTAAATTTAGTTGTGTTGATAGAATTTTCCCATTTACCATTAAGGTAAGTTTGAATAAGATACGTATCTGAGAGTATCGAAACTATGTGGATATTTGATTTTTCAACAATATAATCAACAGGAACAAATGTAGAATTTTGGTAAATAACTTTGTCGACTAAATCCAAGTTGAAATCATTGTCAATATTGAAAATATTAATGTAATAATTATCAAGTGATATGAAAAGGTAGAGCTTATCACCTATAAACTTCATAATTTTATTGGGGAAAAATGGTGATAAGACAGCTGAATGTAGGGAGTCATCAAATATATTGTTCAAATTGAATTCTTTGAGTAAATTTAGTTTAGTAATATTCCAAAATTTTAACACTTTATTGACGTCAATAGTGACAAATATAAATTCGGAAATTGATACCATATCGATGATAGAATTTGGAGCAACTGATAAATCATTAAATTTTATGGTATTTGTAGTTCCAAACAATCTAGATTTTATTGAATTAAGGTACGAGCCATTGGCAAGTGTGGACAACTTCAAGTCACTTAGTGGATTGTATCTGTGTAATAAAAACAGTCCTGCATCAGCTGTGGAGAATAAAATACGATTGTAGTCTAATGAGTGAAGATTAAGTGGTGTCCTTCTATCAAACGGGAATGGCATGTGATACTTACACCAAGTATTCATATTCGTATTCAATCCATCAACAAATGAATTATATGGTATTTTTAAAGTAACAAGAATATTTATGTCAAGAATCAAATCGATGATTAATGAATCGGCTACTTCAGAGATGCAAAAGCAGTTATTGACAACTCTAGCAGGTATTTTAAAGTTAAAACTTTGAAGCTTTGGATTCACGTAACCATTTAGCTGTATAGGAATAACAGAAATGGAGTCAGTATGTACTTTTATGCAAAACTGGCCAAACTCATGTGTAGTATTAAAAAACTTAGCATTTTGTGTTTCCAAATCAGTTTCCTTCAAAACAACAGATTTTGATGTGAAGAATTGACTATCACCTCTAATTACAGATGCAATATCAGTTGGCAATTCAACACATGTAGTTGGGTCTAAACTTTTTATTGTTACTTCTGACCTCATCTTTGTGAGTTGATACTGTATTGCAATTATAACTTAATGTATTCTGAGAAACCCTTGTTTGCACTTGAAAATTATTGAGTTGGCTTCAAATTTAGTTGTTTTCGCGAGTCGACGAAACATGTTGGTAAAATTTTTCTATTTAAGTGAGCAATTTCCCACCCAAGATTAAACGGTTTGATACTTGTTTTTCTTTCTATTGAGGACGTCAAATGGAACATACAATACTAATACTATTATTTACATTTGAGAAATACATATTGGCAAATTAGATACATTTTGTAAACATGATGATCACAAACGCAAAATTTCAAACTAGAGTTTATGATTTATCATGATCTTAAAATGTTCACTGACTTACAAAATGTATTTTCTGATTTGTCGATTTAGGTTTTTCCAACTATTATTATTATTAAAAGTTAATTTCCTTTTAGGTAGATAGTTTTGATGTTAACGATGATGACTAAACAAAACAACATTAAGGAATTACCGGCTGATATTTATAAATGCTGAGAAATTTTGGCTGCTTACTGAGACGTTAACATTAAATCTATTATTACTTTAAAGAAATAACTTTTAAACGATGTGTTAATATATCATCTGTCATTTACATGAGGAATTATAGCACTGGGCACTGATTAAATTTATGAGTGACAACGCTTTAAAGACAGGCCTCAGAAACCTGTCGCTACTGATTTTAAATTGACATGATGATTATATTATTACATTTCTTATTTCACCCTATTTTTCGTTTTTTTTTTCCCCTATTTTTTACCAATTCTTTTGAGTTCTCAATTGATGATCCAACTTAGATGACGAGTCAGATGTGTTGCACAATGCTGATACACTATTTTAATACCATTCATGCATAGCTGATGAGACTCTAAACTATTATTTTTTTTTCTCATTTCACAGAAATCATCTCTTACTAACTTCTTACAGATTGATTCAATTGATGAACCTGAAAATAAAAGACAAGCATATGTCTGATTTTCATTAACAAGAAGACACGTTTTTTCATGTCTGATGAATCAAATTGTTTCAATTAGAATGATATTTGAGAGGTTAAAATTGTGAATAACTATTATTTCATTATTGTATATGATGATTTGCACAACTCACGACGGTCAACTGTAATCCCGCTTTGTTGAGTGGGATGATTGATGATAAACCGGGTTTCACCACCCGTGCTCCTGAAAGATGCAATAATGAAATTTAGTTGTAAGAATGTAGATTCATGTAGTAATGCAATTGATATTTTTTAGTGAAAGGATATCAGTTGTATAAATGTAGCCTCGATATTAATGATGACAAATTAACCAAGTTTTTTTTAAGAAACGAACTTGTTCTTTAATGAAGTATAAAACAAAACGATTTGCATGTCAGTCTGAAATATCGATGTAGTTAGAATACAAGTTTACAAATTCAACGGCCATCCGTTGCATTATTATTATTATTACATTAACCATTTCTGACACGAGTTTTGTAAAACGCACCACCAATTGTAGAAAATGTCACCTTCAACAACGGAAATCTTCCTATATCTATCGATTAGATTTCTTATCAACACATGCTTTTCTTGTTTGTTAAGCAAGCTATTCATTTTAGCAACAGTTTGAATTAATATTGGTATAGTGTAAACTATGATCAAATGGATTTGATCAGATAAGAAGGCAAAGTATGAGTCGTCATTGATTGTATTGATTATGTTAAAGATAGAGTTTGTATGATTGTAAATTTTTTGAAGGTGTTGAAATGGGATATTGTGAACGCTTATTCCAAAATTGTGGATGTATACGATAAGGTGGATAAAATGGTAATCTATTTCAACAAACTGGTTAGAAGGCTGGTTGAAACCGAGATTAAATTTTGAGTACCATATGTTAAGATGACGTTGAGTTTGCGCATATGTGCAGGTTGGTGAAGGTTGGAAGATAAATTTGTAACCTATAAGCAAGACCTGTATTTCTTGTATAATTCTGTAGTCGAAGTTTGTTGAATATGTGAGATTTGTTAAAAGACGTGGTTTGATGAGGTTTAATGAAAGAGGTGATGGTGTACCTGTTAAAATAGTGTAAACCAAATGGTTAAGTACTATAGTATTCCATAATCTATTTATGGATAGCACGTTGAAATCGTTGTCAACAAGATCATCGATAGGGTAAGCTTTACTTTGGAAACCTATAGTG
Organism: Pichia norvegensis; assembly: GCA_030570285.1. NCBI lineage: Eukaryota > Fungi > Ascomycota > Pichiomycetes > Pichiales > Pichiaceae > Pichia > Pichia norvegensis. The sequence goes on from JAJLVM010000168.1 coordinate 44,007, forward strand.
TTAAGGTGTTGGAATAAAAGGATAGCGTTTAATGAAAGTGCATGTCCGTTAAGAGTTAAAGTTGGGGTTGATATATTTATTGAGTATGTTGATAGGATGATTAATGCTTGAATATCGTGAATGGTTACTGATATGTTATTATTTAAGTGATTGATAAGGTAATTTAAGTCGACTTTGATGATTTCTGCTAGTTTGTTGTAAATAGCAACATTTGACGGTGAATTGTTAAATTTTAAAGATATAAGACAACATACTGATATGAGAAGATGGCAAGATTGGTTGATTTGAAGTACTAAATCCAGAGAATTTTTCAGTAAGGGAAATGAAACCCAACGGGAGTATCTGTCTCTGAATATATCAAACAGTTGAATAGTGTGATCAAGGGAGAGTATTCCGGTATCAATTATATCTGTGTATAAAGTATTGGGAGGAACTGGAGGTAATGTTAATGGCAAAGGTGAAGGAGATATTGCATTAATTGGGGCTTCAGTCAGTGTTGGTAGCTGATTTGTTGAATAATTGATTGGATCTTCAAGAATTGGTAGTGCATCATCTGTTTCTGCATCGGATGTAGAGACTAAAGCGGTAGATGAAGTTTGTTTTGTAATAAGCTGTGAATGATCTGTAGATGATTTTAGAATTTGCAATATTTGACGTGAGTTATCTAGTATCTCATCGATTGAATTGGTGGATGAGGAAGTATTGAGTTCTGGTGATGATTCTGATTGTTCTGAATGTGAGTGTGATTGTGAAGGTTGGTTTGAAGACGGCTGTAGAGAACATTGTAGATGTAGAGATAGACATCTTAGACATTGGTGAGAAGAATTTGAGGGTAAACATCGAGTTTTCTTTTGTCTACAATGAAGACACGCTTTAGAAACACGTTTCGGAAGAAGCTGAGTCATCAAATGTGTTGATTTTGAATGTGTGTATGTGTGTGTGGAATGTATTATATGTTGGTATATTTAATTTGAGAAAAAAAAAGCTACGAGCGATTGATTGATTGATAGATGTCAGAATAAAGAATGAGAATTTTAGTGTATATAGGGGATAAATAGAGTAAATACGACCAGATTAGCCGATTATACAACTAGATGATAGAAATCAATGTAGATAGATATTCTTATTTGGAAGCCTTGATACCGAAAGCAGCTCTACCGGTGAAGAAAAGAGCAGCACCAACAGAGAGTGAGAAAGCTGCAAAGTAAGGGATGAGGACCAAGTTAGCGTTTGGGTGAGCTCTCCACAGAGGCTTGGTGGTGGATTGGTAGAATTTTTGTAATTCGATGATTCTTTGTGGGTTAGCCATTGTAGTTGTGTGTGTGTGTGTGTTGGGAAGATTAGAGGTGAAGTGTGGTGTCTAGTATCGTAAGTGAATTGTGATGTAGACTGAGGCTAGCAAAAACATGTCGGGCCTAGGGCCACCTGCAGCACCTGTGCACCAGGCCGGGGAGGAGACACACAGCGGGCCAATCAGCGCGGAAAGAGAGAGAGAGAGATCACGCTACAGAGTGGCGTTTTCTTTTCAAGCTCTTCAGTTCTTCTTTTCGCTTTCTGGCTTTCCATTTATTTTTTTTTTTTATTCACGCCCACATCGACGGAAGGGGCTCAGCTGTGGCTGGTGTTGTGGCTGGTGCAGTGGATGGTGCGGTGGCTGGTGCGGTGGCTGGTGATTCATCGTCGCTGTACGCAAAGTGGCTGTGTGCAGCTGGAGTGTGTTCTTTCCTGCTTTTGCTCTTGCTTTTGCTGTTACTCTGGTTCTCCTCCTCCTGCTGGCGGTGCCACAGCGCCTTCTTGGCAGCGTAGTGTTCTCGTGTCGCTGCGTGGTTCACCTTTGTAGTTGCAGCGGTTCCTTCAGTAGACCAGATCGACGGGATAGCTTTCGATGCAGGTGTCTCTTTACTCACATCGGCAACGGGCTTACCGCGTGGCTTCGCTGGTGGCTGGTACCTGAACCCTTTCGCATTAGAGTTGTTATGTGTAGCTGTTGGGGTTTCAGTGTGACGGTTGTGGTGTGGCTTAGCTGACTTTGCAGGTGACGTTGGTGGGACCGCCCTTGGTTTTGCTGTGTCTCTTTTGGTGTCCTCTTTCCTGGTGTCACCCAGCTTAGCCTGAATACCACGCATAATATCAGCAAGATCCCCTGCTGGTGCAGGTGTTTGAGTTTGTTTCGTTGTTTGCAGTGGTTTCGCTCTTGCAGGTCTCGGTTCACGTTTCCCGCTCTTCCTACGCACACGCGGTACAGTATCCTTATGTGGTGCCCTTCCATATGTATCACTTTCATCGTCACTGCCACTATCGCTCACCCACGCGTCAGCTTCTCTCACGCTAGCATCAATATCGAAATTGTCGTCAACCCACGAATCAGTCACCGCTGCATCCCAATTAACATCAAAAGCCGCTTGCTTCGCATCTGTATTAATAGCGAGTTTATCCACGCCTGCAGTGATATCGTCGCTCATTTGTAGATAGGAAGAGTGGCTGGGTAATTGTTGATTGATTCGGTAGTACCTCGTGTTTTTTTTCCCCTTACTCTACGTATTGCTCACGTGACATGGCCTGACTGACAACATGAATTGAGATTTTTTTTTCACGCTAGGGCGAGGCACGGAAAATTATCACACTGTGACACGAAATTGTAGTCATTTACAAGACACGGTATTTTGAGACAATGAAGAGAGAGGAAATTAGCGATCCGAGTGACTGGATGGAAACGAAAGTACCGGAATTGTCAGACTTGGATTCCGCGTTAAGATGTCAGATTTGCAAAGAACTTTTGAATGCGCCTGTTTTAACAACATGTGGTCATGTCTTCTGTTCCGTGTGTATTAGAAGGAACCTTACAGTTTCTCAAAACTGTCCGCTTTGTCACGAGGAAACATACGAGAGTGGTTTGCGTAAGATCTTACTCCTTGATGGGGTCGTTACGTGGTTTGAACAGCACCGCGCGCAGTTACAGGCCGCATTGAAAGTAGACACCGTGGACGATTCACAGAGTGAAGGTGAAGGTGAAGGTGATGGTGATGGTGGTGCAGCGTGTCCTGTTTGCGGTAAACGCATGCCTCTGCAGGAATTACAAGGACGACACATTGACAAATGTTTAGCTGCACCGGTAACATCTTCTCCCATACCGACTACATCTTCATCCCCGTCACCGTCGATGCAGGTACAAACAGGTGTTTGTAAGCCACGGTTACCCAATTTAGACACGTCGATGAGCACAGCAAAATTGCGTGAAAAGATGTCAACGTTGCGACTACCGACAAACGGTACGCGTAGTCAACTTGAAAGGCGTATGAAGGAGTATATTAATTTACACAATGCGAATTTAGATTCATTACGTCCAGTTAGCGAGTTTACACTTCTTAGTAGACTTCGACAATGGGAAAGTGTTGTTGGTAGTAGTGTCAGTGATGGTAATCGTAAACGTCAGAAAGTAGAGGACAAAGAATGGAATAAAGAGCATAGTGCGTCATATAGTACATTGATTGAACAAGCAAGAGCAAGATCGAAAAGGTCAAAAAAATGATCATTAACATCATTCATTATATTGTAAATTACAGTGCGTTTGTATATATAAAGGTTTAAAAGTTAATTCATTTTAAGCCAACGGAGAGACCTTGCTTTTGTCTTTTGTCAGATAATGCTGCAATAACTGCTGCACCTACACCTGAACCATCTTCAGCTTTAACAATTTTAATTGGGTGGTCTTCATAAGATAAATCTTTAGGCCATTCAAAGACTTCAGCGAGAGCATCAGCTGCACGTTGTGGGAAGTTTGGATACTTGAGGAAGACGGAACCATCAGCTGCGATATGACAGTTTGTGTAACCACGCTTTTTACAAGCAGCAGAAATACCACAGATAGATAAACGAGCAGCACGAGTACCAATGAATTCAGCAACTTGTTTCACAAATAGGCATTCATCAAAAGTTGGATTTGGGTATTTCATTTGTGAAGCAAATGTAGATTTAACACCAGAGAGTGAATCAGATTCATCAGCTTCAAGGTGAGCAAGGAAAGAAGTATCAATACATTGTTCGACACTAAGTAAATGAATGAATTCCTTTGGAGCATTTTGGAATAAGTTACCTTGTTTGTATTGATCAAGCATAACTAGTCTGATAAGATCACCAAGGTAAAAACCAGCAGTCATTTTTTCGAAAGTTTGTTGACCTGGACGAGGAGATCTAGCATCAATTTCTAAATCATATTTGTTACGAGGGATAACTTTATGATGATTATCAAATGAACCATATTCACAATTGATTAACATGATATCCTTTGATGATATATCAGAAGGGAAAAGGCCATCATATTTGGTAATATTCGCGACACTTTCATAATAAGCACCGTTAACACCGGTACCAAAGATACAACCCATTTCAGTCATTGGATCAACGTAACGGGAAGCGACTAGCGCACCAGAAGTATCATTGATTAAAGCAACGACTTTAACAGGTAAATTACGAGCAACGATTTTTTCCATTAAAAGAGGGACAACATCATGATTTTCAACATTTGGAATATCGAAACCTTTAGTCCAACGTTGTAAAACACCAGAATCGATTTTAGTTTGAGTTGCAGGATAAGAGAAAGTAAAACCTAATGGGAATAATTTACCTTCAGGGATACCATCAGGATGTTTTGAGATTAAGAATTTTTCAATACAATCGGCCATAAAATTGAACAGAACATCTCTATCAGGGGTTGTACGAATTCCATCAGGTAATTTATAGAAAGCTTGTTCAGTATCTAATTTATTAGCACCATGTAAATGAACCATAACCACACGTAAATTAGTACCACCAAGATCAAGAGCGAGGTAATCACCAGTTTCAGTACCATCAGGGTATTCAAGGACCCAAGCAACATTCATTGGGATACCCATTTCATCAGTACCATCTTGAAGACCACGAGCCAATTCATCGATGAAATATTCAATAATTGAATGTAAAGTATTTGTAGGAACAGTGAATTCGTCTTGAACTTTAGCAAGAGCGTTTTGTAACTGTAAAGGTAATTTATGTGTAGTAGATTGAGAGATAGCGGTTGTCATTGAATAAATAAAAGAGAGAGAGAAGGATGAAAGAAAAGATGATGAGAGAAAAACGTGAACTGTTTATTTATTCACGAGGAAGATCTATGAATATTTATACAAATGTGGGGGTGGGTTGGTGCGAACGGTGTACGGTCCCTGACCCCACTCTTCGGCACGAGCGGCCCACTGCCGGAAAAACTGGAGACCAAATTGCGTGATGCCGTACAACCCCCCACGGGGGAGGTTGTTCCGTGTCCGTTTATTGTCAGATGTTTAATGTCACATTTCTCTAGAGAGAGGCTGATCGTTAGTTTGTGCTCTCTGCTTCCTTCACAGCCTCTCCACGCCACATACGGGCAAACGCACTGTTGCCGTTCCCCAAAAGCACCCCAGGGGGCCCCGCCTCAATAACAGCCCCCTCGTCAAGGACGACAACCGTGTCGGCGTCAGCAACAGTGTGCAGTCTGTGAGCCACTGTCACCACCGTCACACCCGTGCACGCCGCCCGCAACGCGTTCTGCACAGCCGCGTCGGTTTCCGCGTCGACGCTCGCCGTCGCCTCGTCCAGCACAAGCACCCGTGCACCACCACCACTGGTTTCACCACTCGTTCCACCACCCCCGGCAACTTTGAGGAGCGCCCTCGCCAACGCGAGCAGCTGCCGCTCCCCAGCGGATAAATCCCCACTGCCCGTGCCGAGCACAATTGTGTCTGCAGAGGGCGGCACCCCCTGTTTTGCTGCCAGTGCACGCATCCGGTCGCCCAACTGTGCTGCGTCCAGTGCTCTCCACAGTGCTGTCTCGTCTGTATGCACGTTCAATGGGTCCAAGTTCCTTCTCAATGTCCCTGGAAGACACCGTGATTCTTGTGGAATCAATGCTAACCTTGATCGTAGTTTATCTAAGGGGACACCTCCAGTTGGTAAACTATCAATCCTAATTTCACCATTAACTCGTTCTAATCCTCGGAAAAGTGCTAGTAAAAGTGATGATTTACCTGCACCTGTACGACCAACAATACCAATTTTTTCACCTGGTTTAAATTCCAAGTTAATTTCATGTAAAACTTCAGTTCTTGTACCCATATACCTTGCACTGTAATTCGTGAAAATAATTTCTCCGCGATTTGGCCATGTTTTCGGTACCGGTAATGGTGTACTGTATGGATGTTCAAGTAATGGTTCTGATGGTAGTCTCGTGTATTCGAAAATACGTTCACAACAAACAACATCCGATTCAATTTCAACAGATTTACGTACAATAAAATTTAAACTTGCTGTAACTCTAATCGCATATGACATAACAAGTGCAACAAGTGCTCCAGGTATAACATTCCGTTGTGTAACTGCTAAAAGTGCTGTTGAAAGTGTTACCAATGCTCCAATAAATTGTAATCTAGTTGATAACCATCTATTTGTAGATTTTGATGCATAAGATGGAATAGAATTAGCATCAATATTAGCAACATTACGTGATGCAAACCTCTCACTCTGATTGAATGCACGTACACTTTCACATCCTTCAAGTGATTCTTCAACATGTGCTAAAACTGGACTTTTACTCACACTAGTCAATCTTTTCAAATCTCTAATTGTTATAATATAGTATCGTTGATAATAACTGTAAACTATACTCAACACTGCCATAACCAGTACAAATGGTGGCATACTGTATCCAATAAGAATAAGTGTAAGAATTGCACGAACAATTGAACTAAACAATGCCGTGAAAACCCTTGGTAGTGCATTATCAACTGTACGCATGTCTTGTGTAAATCTATTCAAAATCCTACCAATTGGTGTCCTCTCAAAAAATGTAATCGGACTATGTACAACAGATGCTGCCATTTCTGCATGCATCCTTTTAGATGCTGGAATTGAACATAACTTCCAAAGACAAACAGCACGGCATAATGTAAGTAACCCAGATCCAATTCCAATAAAAGCGTACACTGCAACGTACCAACTAACAGCAGAATTCCGTCCTTCACGTGCATTATCAGCTGCCCACCTCATAAGCCAGTAATTACTTGCAAAAGCTGATGCAACAGTACAAATGACAAGTGCTAAAGTAACTGCAATACCACTATAAGAACATGCTTCAGCATATGATTTAAACACTGACCATTTAACATGTCCTGTCTCTCGTTTCTCAGGTACTGGTATCTCCGTTTTACCCACAGCTGTTAAAGCTGCAGTTTCATATTCACCTCTTAAAGGTCCCCCCTTCATCTCTCTACAAATTTTCTCACTAACAATACCGTCATTCACTTCCCATACACTATCTGCAATATCCAATACTTTCAATGCATTGGTTGCTAAAATACGCGTACACCCATTTAAAATACCTTCAGGTCCAAGAACTTGCTGTACTAGTTTCTCGGCAACATGTGTATCAACTGCACTGAGTACATCGTCAAACAAATAAATATCAGCTCTCGCATAAACTGCTCTCGCAAGTGCAAGCCGTGCCTTTTGTCCACCACTCAATGTAATCCCCTTCTCTCCGACAAGTGTGGCATCTCCATCAGGTAACACTTCAAGATCACGTATTAATTCACACGCATTGATTGTCCTTTCGTAAAAATCTTCCTCATAAGAATGTCCAAATAAAATATTATCCCTAATCGTTCCGTTAACAATCCATGCACTCTGTGCACAATACGCAATACTACCGTGAACGGTAATATCCATATCTGTAGGTAGTTCCCCTAAAATTGCACGTAAAAATGTCGTCTTACCGGATCCAACACGTCCAACAACGCATGCAAGTTCACCAACTCGTGCAGCAAACGATTGTGCATGCACTGCAACTGAACGTTCGTTATCCCAAAAGAAAACAGAATTAGCATCAACTGCAACCCCGTCATTAGCACATGGTAAAACGCGTCTCACTGGTGCAATTTCATCAGCAAGCAAGAAATCAACAACTCTGTTCAACGAAACTGAACATTCAATAAACGCTGTAATCAATGATGGAATTGCGAAAATCGGATCTGAAAGAAGATCAAATAATGCAAGTGCAGGGAATGCAATTTCAGGTGTGAGCGGTGTTGATGAAATCCATGCAAATACCGCAAATGTTGTGCATGACACAAAGAATGGTACACAAGTCCATGCAAAATTAACTGCCGCTGAAAGCACTCCAATTTTCGCAAGGTTACGTAACTCGCCATCATCACGTAATTCACGTAACTCTTCAAGTAGTGGTTCCTCCCAGGCAAAAAGTTTAATGTTCTTAATATTCTGCAACATCTCAGCAACAAAACTTGTACGTGCGTCTTTCAACTTCATCTGCTCTCTATGGAACTTCCTTAAAGTACGCACAAGTAACGTGTTAATCGGTGCAAGAATAGCAATAGCTGCAATCCCTGCAAATGTGGCTGCACCAAGCAACCAATATAATGAGAGTAAGCATAAGACAAGTCTAGTTGGTGCACTAACCATAGTTTGCACGTGTGACGTCAACGACTGGATCCGTGAAACATCGACAGAGAGATGATTAACAATCTCACCTCGTGAACGGCGACCGCGTTCGTGTGCTGCTAACCGCATCGCCTTGCGGAACAACATGTCCATAAGTGCAGCACGACAACCACCAGCTACTTCGACTGTACGAATCGTGTATTGATTGTAAAACGCTGTACCTGCGAGTGTAGCCGTGAATAAGGCGCCAGCTATAGCGATACCAACAATTGGAGGTAGTTCTGGTGTTTTGAAAAACAAAATTAGCTGACGTAGAAGAAATGGTTGTAAGAATGAAATGCATGACTCGAGGATGTCAAATGTGAGTGAACTGAGGAGTGGGATACCAAATGTAGAAGCAAGTGCTCGCACTAGTGATGGTGAGTGACGTGACCACGCTACAGCAAGTCGTGGACCTGAGTAAGCTGCTGTGACAATTGATGGTGCAGGCGGTAGATCAGTTTCAATGAGGTATCCACGGCGATACGCTGCTTCAAGCATTGGGTTCATCCATGAAAATGTAAGTCGTGACAGCACGTCGGGTGAATTCGACCGTGGAGTAGCTGCATTCGGCTTGTAAAGCTTATACTCTAGGGTAAACACTGTTATTGTGGTTGTCACTGCAAGGAATAGTAAGAGTGTAGTTAGCGGGTCTCTTGGAAGTAGCGCATGTGATGAAGATAGCACCTGTTGTATGAGGACAATCAAGTGAAGGAAAAACTGAATCGGCCAGTACAAAAGTAGTGTTGCTGATGGCACGTGTGATTTCGATGGTTCCACTAGGTGCAATGGAAGTATGAGTAAGAACAGTGCGGTAGCGGATAAAGTGTATGCTACACGAGCGAGCAGTGAGTCTGTGTTTGCAGAAAGGAGTGCTAGCGGTATGCAGTTACATGCAGCAAGTGAAGTTTTAATAAGCTGATGATTAGTAATTGGCACAAGTGGTCCGTAAGTTGTGGATGTAAGATACCGACCAAGCTGTACGGATCCAATAAACGTAGTCAGAGTGGCTACAGCGAGGTACAACACTGCGACAAAGCATGGGGTGAGCGCATTAGAGCCAGGTATTAATGGTGTAACATCGCACCCTAGTATCTTTGTGTCCATCGTGGTTGAAGGTAAAAGAGTTAACAAGAGTAATGGCGTAGAGGCTGAAAAAGGTTTCGAACGGTATTAAACTGGTGGATGTTAGGAAGAATGAAAAATTCATGTTAGAAACGGCAATTTGCCTGTGCACGGATGTTTCTGAAGAATGTGCAAAATTCAATTATTATTAATCTACTGCCACGGCCAGACCTCTCCTTTCAACCCTACATTTGTAGAAACATCAACACTCTTTTCCCACCCATCCCGTGCCTTGTTACGACGCTATTTGTCAGCCCTGGAATGGAACCCGTCCCTGACAGTCCAGCCATGTAAAAGGTGTGCGCTATTCTAAACGTCATTGTGCAGCTCCGTCGCGTATAAATACCGACGGCAATCCTAGCTAGTGTATACCCCACAGAGTAAAAGTCATTCTGTATTCACAATGGCTATCGCAACAGGAGAAAGTATACCTACTACCCCATCATTTTTATATTTACCACCATCAGTTGACGGTGCATGCACATATGCACCTGTTGAAGTAAAACTTGACAATTCTGAGAAACCTCTCTTAATTGTTGTTGTGCCTGGTGCATTTACTCCAACTTGTTCAGAAAGACACATTCCAGGTTACTTAACCAAATCTGCAATTGAATCATTGCGTGATGGAGGTATCCGTGAAGTACTTGTCCTTTCAGTTGACTCTCCATTTATTACACGTGCTTGGGGTGAATCACTTGTCAAAGACGCTGATGCTGTTGTAAAGGATGCTGTTCAAGACGGTTACATTAAGTTTGTTAGTGATGCCGGTGCTGAATGGTTGAAAAGCGTAGGACTTGTTGGTGATGCAGTTGACAAGTTTGCTAAGAATGGATTGAGAGGTTTACGTAGTGCTATTATTGTTGGTGATGGCAATGCTGCTAAATATGTTGGTGTTGACGAGAAATCCGGTTCAGTTGATAAGAGTGGTATTGATGGAGTTCTTGAAGCAATTAAGTCAAAATTATAAGAGTTTTTACTTATTTATATAGGTTTAGATACTTTTAAGTATTATGTTTTTGAAGACGTTGGATTAACTGAGATTGTTGTTGTAGTTGTTTATCAGTGTTCCAAGAATCTGCCTTTTCCAATGCTTCGTTACAGAAAACAATGATTTTATTAACCATATCCAAACTTTCTTGAGCAAGTATAAGTACTTTACCGCCGCTTGAATCGTGTAAGAAATGATTACGAATTTTAGCCTTAACCCAAGCTTTCACTTTCTTTGTATTTTCATCAAAATTATGACCATGGGTACGTCTGTAAGCGACAAGACTGTCCAGCAGTCGACGCGTGATTGACGGTTTACGACGACGCTGGAAAAGTTGAGTGTTTGTGACAGTAATTGTTTCGTCAGCGACTTCTTCATCCTCGTCAGCCACTTCTTCATCATCTTCATCCTCTTCATCTTCATCATCTTCATCATTCTCGTCATCTTCTTCATCTTCACCTAAACATTCGTTGTTTAACATTGTAGCCCAATTTGCTGGTAATTTAAGTAGTGCTTCACGTACATTAGAACGTGCAGGTTCAGATAATGACTGAGCGGAAACTGTTGAGACAACACTAACAATTTTCTTTACAGTTGCCACGATATCTGCTTTGATTTGGTGAATTGAAGCATCAAGTTCACATTCTGCAGCAGATTTAACACGTTCCTTCTGTTGTCGTAATTTTAGTTTCTCCCTGCGTGTGTCAACAGAATCGATTAGTTTGTTAATACGTTCACTTAACTGTGTGTTTCCAAGTTTAAGGAAATGGATAAGCATTGTTAGTTTACGCCGACTTTCAATACCTATATTAAGTGAAGAGAGTTGTTTCACTTCAGCAAGTGATCTTTGAATGGATAGAGCGGAAGATATTGAAGCCTGATGACGTAGGTCAAGGTGACCATGGTGTGTGTTTGGATTGAGTCTTTTCTTTAATTGTGGTAGGGCTGTTGTATCAAGTGGATCAATCGGTGTATCCTCGGAGCGTGTACGTTTCCGTGTGGTTGTTGCAGCTGACTGTTCAAGAACATTGGAAGACGTGGATATAGTTTTCTCAAGAACGTAGTTGATAGAATTAGAGATTATCGGATGTGCAATCATCTTATCTAACAATGTAGGTGGTGGTGGTGGTGGTGGTGGTACTGGTGTTGGTGATCGTGATGGTGATGGTGATTGTTTTGCTGGTGCTGGTGATGGTGATAGTGATAGTGATTGTTTTGCTGTTATTGGTTTAGGGAGTGTCCTTTCGGAAGAAGGGGGTTGTTTTTTAAGAGTTTCCAGTGCAGTAGCGGCAATTAAGATATCTGAGGAGGAAGATTTTGATTGTGATTGCTTATTATCTGACACTTCGGGAACAACGGGAGCGGCGGGTGTTGGTGAACGAAGAATATCGTTCATGTGAAGAGAAGTTCGTCGTGTATTGTATGTCATGTGAAAGTGGATAAGAGGGATGGTGGTAAGTTATAAATTAAATAGATAAAGGGTATATGATAAGGGATGGGTTTGTGTAAAGAATGGAAGTGTTTAAACTATGTATTTGAATTAAATGTCTGTGCAAGTTGATTGAATGTGAAAAGAATAGAAAAAAAAAGTGTTAAGGTCTTGTGCATGTGAGAAATGAAAGAGTGTCTGAGTCGCTACAGATTTGCTTTTGTCACTTGAGCGCATTGCACCGCACAGCAAGCTCACGGGCCCTGGCCTCCAGCTGTTCTGCAACTGTCTCCAGGTGGCGGACCCGTCTCTCGGCGTCGCTGAGAAGCTGTATGTGGTTGTGGTTGCTGTTGCTGTTGCTGTTGCTGTTGTTGTTGTTGTTGTACGTACCGGCTTTGGCAAGTTCTCCCGCGTGTGGAAGCAGGTCACGTGTGCGCAGGGCGGCAGCAGTGTTTGCAGCCTCAAGAACACTCAGTTCCGCCACCACCGCCTGTGCATCCTGCAGCAGCAGCTGCCGCACACACTCGTGGGCACGACGTACACTGTCGCCAGGCTGGCGAGAGCTGCCTCTTGTGTCTCTCTCGTCCATGGCTGGAGAGGAGAGAAGAGACTGTGTTGATAATATAGTATGCACATTATTTCTTCATCACAAAGAAAACGTCTGCGCGATCGATTGCCGTTTTCGTTTCCGTTTTTGTGTTTGTGCCAAGAGGTCATTTCGAGAACAACGCTCAACGTGTCGAACAATCACAGCACAGCCTTTCTCTTCTATTATCTCAGCTATGGCGTGCATACTGTCTTTACTACAACTAATAATGTAGGTGTAATTGTATTTCGTAAGAGGAAGTCATAGTCTACCTAATTCACTCTTCCTATCCCTCTTTTTACACCTGAAATAGCCCCGCAATTTGGATCTAAAGAATAGAAAAAAACTAGGCGCTACAGGTCCAAATTCTATACACAATTGTTTCTTTTAAATTACCTTTCATGAGGCTGATCTTTCGCAATCAACCGCTAATCAACGCGCAAACACTGGTACAAGCACATCTTTAACTTTAATGCCAAAGACTACAAAACAACGAAATAGAGTGCCACTCTCTTGTAATCACTGTCGAAAGAAGAAAATCAAATGTGATCGTAGCAGACCCGTGTGTACTATCTGTATCGCACATGGAACTGCTTCATCTTGTAATTATTATTCAAAGTCCGGTGAGATAAATGTCAATAATGAAATCAATTTGAACAATTCAAATATTAATTCTTTGGCGTATCAGGATAAGACAGTATTTCCTGAAACTCCACCAATAAATTCAAAATCTCCAATCTCAACAAAAGATGTACAAATCGCTCACCTTCAATCTCAGATTAAATCTTTACAAGAACAACTACAGCAATTCTCAAACTCTCATAAAGATAAAAATGAAAATAAAAATAAAATTATAACAACTACTACAACTCCAAATAATGCAAACTCTACCATTACTTCTCCTTCAGCTTCTACAATCTCTCAACCTTCAAATTTACCCACTTATAATGGCCCTTCAAATAATCAATTAGCAAATTATATACGTGATCATTTAGCTTCCTTGGGTGTTGACATTAATGAAAAACTAGATATTTATAGACCAACAAATTCATATCTTAATGAATCTAAAAATTCTTCTAATGATTACAGAACAACATCTTTTAATTCAGGACCCTTCTCTTGGTTATCAATAATTTCAAAAGATCCATTGGCAACTCCAATTAGAGATGCTGTAATTTTAGCTAAAAAGGATATTCTAACAAAATTTAAAAAATCCGCTCTGCAAAAATCATTTGTTGATATTAACAATGTTACAAATTTACAACCAAACTCAAATATTACAAATTTATCAAATAATTTAAATCAAAATGAAACTCTTCAAATTTGTAAAAATATAATCAATATTTTACCAAATAAAAGAGTTATTTGGTTGTTTATTGATAGATTCTTTAAATACTTATACCCATTCATGCCATACCTTGATCAAGATTTATTCATAGCAGATATTGAAAGAATCGTAAACACAAACAGAATTAATGACTTAAATTCAAATTTCGAAATTAAAATAACTTCACTTTCATTATCTGAATATCCTGATCTAGCAATTATTGGTACTTTATTAATTGTATTAAAATTCTCATATGAATCACTTTTCACAACTGATGGTTCATTTGTTGAAAATAAACCTCATAATGATCTTGAAGATTACTTGATAAAATTTAATCAACAAGATATTTTAATCAAATACGCAAATCAATGCTTAAATCAATACCTAATTCTTCTAAAACGTTCACCATTGCCTATTTTACAATGTGCTTTACTTTTCAGAGAATATCAAAAAGTTAATGGTTGTGATGTATTTGTTGATGGAGATTCTTACATTTATACAGGTTTATTAATTCAAATTGCAACAACTTTAGGTTTAAACAAAGAACCTTCAACTACACCAACTAATGATATTCGTGCTTGCAAAATAAATCAACTTAAACGTAAAATTTGGTATTCTCTAGTCTCAGCTGATATCAATCAATATACTCAAATGGGTATACCGCCTGTAATTGATGAAAAATTTTACAATACAAAATTACCTGAATTTGATCCAAATGCTACTAATGTCTTAGATTTATCATTAGAAGAAACTACTTGTAATATGTTGGTATTACGCTTTCAAGTTGAAAAATCAATGAAATTATTAGCTGATCGGGCACTTAATATGAAAGAATCTCCTAAATTTGGTGAACTAGTTTATAGGGTTATTGCACTCGAAAATGAATTACGTGGTAGATTTCAATCACTTAACGATATTTTACAAACTGATCATCAAAATAATCATTATAAAAAAATTGAAAAAGTTTACAAATTCTCCCAATATATTCACACTCTAACATTTTTGCTACCAATTTACATTTTTTGCTTTTATCATTACTCTGAGAGGGAAAATTTCTTAACATGCTTCTTTCTTTTCAATAAGGCAATGAGCTTTTGGATGTTTATTTTAGGTAACTTGAAGGATTTGATTGAATCCCCCAATGTTTTCTTTGATTATGGATTTGAAATAGTTTTAGCTCCAGTTATTGAAATTATTTTAAGTAAAACTTGTGTTTTACCAACAACAACAATAATTAGATTTCATAGAGCTGCACTTAGCGTTCAAAATTCAAATCCACAATTAGCAGATTCACTTAAGACATTTATTAAGAATAGATTAGTATTTTTCGATTCTTCAGTATTTGCAACATCTTTACAACTTCTTTCAAAACGTTACTTTTACGCTTGGAGAATGTATAAAATTCATTTATTCCTAGTTGAACAACTTCATCAGGGTATGCTTGATGCCAAAATTGAAAATGAGGATAAAGTTTACAATTTTGTTGAACATTTATCACTTGATAATGTTAATCAACTGTCCAATATAATGGATCATCGTTATTTCAGTGCAAGAGTAAAGCAACCAGATTGGCTTCTTGAATGGGTTAAACAAGTTAATGAATTTATTTACGATCCAAGCAATAACATCAATTTTGATAATTATTCAAAATCCGATTTTAACGATTCTTCTAATAATACAAATATTGACTATAATAGTTTCCCCGATCTGGAAACTCATGATGAAATGTGGTTTAACAAAATTTTCAATAAAGTTGCTGTTCCAAATACAGAATTATCAATGTCTTTACCAAACGGAATTCATAGCCCATCACAACTCCCAATCCCTAGCGCTCATCAAATGCAAAACGCTATAAATCCACAAATAAATTACAATTCACAATTTCAAACATCACATCAATCTTATATCATACCGCAATCTTCAGTATTCACGAATTCTCATCCAAGTGTTAATATAAACAATACTATGGGTAATTCATACATTTTTCAAGCTAATCAAATGAACCAACTACTTAACATGAACAGTGTTAACGATTTGTTGAATTTTTATGAACCCGCAGAATGGTCTACAAATCCAACTGCACCTGAATCTGACGAATTTAATGTCCCACCCGCTCAAAGTGATACAAATCCACCCCAATAATTTTATGAACTCCTGTTTTGTATACTAGATATTATTATTATTATTGTACCATAGTTGTAGACGACATCCGCTTACTGTCGTCGCGCTCGTCAAATGGGTAGCAAAAATTGATAAAAAATGACAAACAATAAAACCATCACTGCAACAACAAGTGTTTCTCCCGCAAACACTGTACACATGGTAAATCTTTGCTACGTACTTGCTGCTACTGCGGCAATTCCATTAACCGAAGCTAGTAACTTTCAGCGTGCTAGATTTCAAAATCAAGTTGTGTTGATGAACACGCGAGTTTTTTCACCTAACAATTTGCCCCATTTGATTAGAAGAGATCAGCATTCAAAACCGATATTCGACGTTCCTAAAGTGAATCTCCAAAATAAAGCAGCTTATAACAGCTACCCTATCAAAGTTGAGAACAATAAGGAGCCCGAATCCAAATCTGAAGATGATCGTTGGAACTACGTGGAACCAACAGAAGTTAATAGCTACGCATTTAGAAGGTTGCAGAAGAAAACGGGGGTTACAGATAGGAAATTTGACATGCCCATTAACGTACCCGTACCTAGTTGGAACAACCAGAATCATCATAATGATGATACTTCTATTGCAAATCAAGTTGAGGCTGAGGGATTGAAGGATATGCTTGATTATTATCTTGACATGGGTAAGGAGAAATGGGCAGGCTTTTTGGCTACTTCAAATTGTAACCAATTTCAAAAGCTACTTAAGAAGTTAAAAAGGAAAATGGGTGATGATCATAATGATGATAAGGAGGAGGAAGATGAAGAGGAAGAGTATACTATTCCAATCAAAAAACCTAGTCACGGATCAAAAGCCGCTGAAGAAGAGGATGGCAAAAACGCAGAAAATACAGAAGGTCCAGAGGATGCAGAGGATGCGGAAAATGCAGAAGGTGCAGAGGGTATAGAGGATAATGACAGCAATTATGACGATGATGACGATGATGATTACTTTTATGAGGATGAGGATGAAGAGGACTGGTCTGTGGTAGAAAACACGCGTGCTGTCTCTGGTTTAGATGTGAAGAACGAGAAACCGGGGCTTTTAAATCTACCTGAAGAAGAATTGAACAATTTTCAGGAGATGTTGAATGATGTTATTTCTTTTTGGGAAAGCAAAGATGCAAAGAGCATTCTTGAAGCAAGTAAAGGATTGTCATATGAGGAGTTTGAGCTTGATGATGACGATTATAGTTCAGTTAAACATAATCAGAGTGAGTTTAAAGAGACAAAAAACGTTTCAGTTTACGATGTAAACGGTGATGCTGGTGTTAAAGAGGGGGATAATAGAGATAAGACCAGCGAATATACTAAACATAATCCTGAACATCGTGACCTTTTAGAATCACTTGAACCTGAAACTGTGAAAACGCAAAAGCAAAAGAAGTGGTTACGTGATAACGCTGTTAGAAGAGCCAAAATTATTCAGGCATTATTAAACGGTCATTTTGATGAGTATAACTTACAGCAAGATATTATTAAATATCGTGATAGCAACATTTTTCTTGACCAAGACGAAAATGAATTTATAAATAGCGGGAATAAAATTGGATCAAAGAATATTGCAATGTATGTTTTCATTGCAGTTGAAGCATTGATGTTTCAAATTTTATAAAAGTAAATCGTCGTATATACAATATGAAAGTAATCCCTTCAATAATCAAGATCTTCCAATCTATCGATTGCAGCTTTAGTTTTCATGCCTACTCTAGTACTTAATTCGTAATCATCACCACCGTAAGCAATTGATTTTTTCAACCATTTCATTGATTCTGATAATCCATCTACACCTTTAAGTTTCCAAACAAACAAAGCACGTTCGTAATATGCTGTTGGGTATAAGTAAGGATTGGCAGTTAACTTTGGAGTAATGTTTGAAATAACGTATTTCTCAAAAATTTGCAAACCTTCCTTGATATAACCAAGCCTTCTCAAAGACAACGCTTGCAATGTGATCCTCATCATCATCTGCTCATGTGATTCACGAACCAGCGCGTACGATTTCTGCGTTTCTGGGTTCCGTAGGTTAAGCGTAAGCGTTTCATTGAGTGTTGATGAAGCGGTTGATGATATTGAAAGTGCAGAGAGTGCAGATGAGAGATTTTCAGCCTTGATCGATGATGCAGATGATGATGGAATACCGGAGTTGGCTGTAGATGAATAGCCGAGAAGTTTTATAGAAAGTTCAAGACATTCCTTAGACATTCTGTTATATCCATTCCAGAAATATGCAAGTTCATGAACCGGTGATGTTTGAATGCATTCGATAAATGGAGTTTTAGGGTTTTTCTTTTGCGTTTCTTGAATTTCTTTGTACTTACGTGCAATGAACTTTTCAAACGGTGGAATTTTTGATAAGAATTTTTTCTTTCCAATAAGCTTTGGTGCTTGATGGAAGTATTTTTCGGCAAGTTTAGCATATTCTTCAACTTTAGATGCCTGCACATCAGATGAAGGTATAATAAGACCTGTCTTGCACATTCTGTAAGCTTCTAAATAACAACTAGCTGCAAACCAAGTGTATAGAGCATGTGAGTAAGAATTAATATCGATAAGTTTAAGAAAGTCCTTTGCAGCACGGTCAAAGTCATGCATAAACACAAGAATCATAGATCTATCAAAACCAAGTAACGCGTCCACTTGTTTCATTTGAGATTCGGTAGCTGTATCCATAAGATCTACAGCTTCCTGTAACCGTCCTCTAGATGCTAGCATCCGTGACTCTTGTAAGAGCCAAAGATTACTATGTGGGAATAGTGCTCTTGAATGTAGTAAAACTTTAACTAGTTTTTCTCCAGGGTGTAGTAAAGTCTCTGCGTGACCTTGTGTAGCGATTTTTTCCAATTCCATTTTATCATGAACGAGTTCCTTCTTTGATTTGTTGGAAATATTAGACTTAATTCTTTGAAGGTTAGTAAAGTCGTCAGTTGAAGCATTAGTGAGTTCTTCCTTTGAGGATGGGATATCGAAATCAACGTCAGTGAACTGGAATGGACCGTCATAAAAGACTAAAAGTGCTAGAAGACCTATACCACCATGAATGTTACGCTCTTGAGCTGCATTCCATACCATACGCAAACCAGCTTCACGGGAACCTTTGAATCCAACAACGGATAAAACTTTACCGATAGCTGGTGGGATGAGGGAAAGGACGACCTGTAAAATACCAAAACATAAATTGACACCTGAATGGATGTATTCGTCAACTGAAGAAACTTGCGGGTTACCAAACTTTAACTGTGAATTGATATGAGCTGCCTCGGAGTTCATACCAAGATCTGAACGGAGTGAGTCAGAAACGGGAGGATTACCTATATGTTCACCATTAATTCTTGCCAATCTCATATGATAAACTCTATCTAAATTGTCAATAACTCTTTGATCTTTCAGTTCTTGATCCGATTGAGGTAATGGGAGATCAACAAATGAGGAAGCGGAAGAAGGTGGGTTGGAGATTGAAGTGGATGAAAGGTGAGGATTGCTATAATTATCAAGATCAGCCAATGCAGAAGAGGAAGCATCAGGATCTGTTTGTAAATTTTTGCTAATTGAATCCAAAGTTTGATAAGCTCTACGCAATTTCAAAAGAGCCTTTGCACCTTCCATGAAATTTTCCGATAATAACATCAATAAGGCATTTAATAAGTTTGATTCAGCATAAGCAACAGCAAATTCAGTACCTGGAGGATAAATTTGTGAAGTTTTAATTTTATTCTTTTCAGCAAACGATTTTTCTGACCAAGTTAAAGATTCAGCTTTGGAAAGAGTTTCGGAAGCTTTTTTCATAGTTTCAGGTTCAAAACCAAGAGTTGCTTCAAGAAATTGACAAACACCATATGCCAATTGAGAAATTGCAGTAGCATCATGATTTTCCAAAAGTTTAAAAGCTTCAGGAGCTCTATCATCGAGGACATAGTCCATTGCCTTAAGGGCGTTTTCTAATTGTAAGGCTTGGTTGGCAACACGTGCATTGATTTCATCCTGGGTAAGAGTAGGACCTGAACGTAAACCTAAAGCACGTAACATCTGAAGGGTGAAATGTACTTATTGGTTGCTTAGAGAAAATGAGAAATGTTAAAGTGTTATCAATGTACGCCAAGAATAGATCCAAATCTATATACGCACTTACAAATCGACCTCAGTCTGGAGCCAGGTGATAGTGCGAAATGAAAAATTGACGCGGAGCCGCTGTGCACGTGATATATTGCACGTGACACATTGCACGTGACTTTTGCGATTTTCTTACCGTTTTTTTTGTCTTTTTTTGTCGTTTTTTTGGCGTTGTTCTTTTTGAAGCGTTTTCGCGTTTTGGGGCTTTTTCCAATCCATATTTCGTTATTTCCTCATTTCCTTATTTCCTTATTTCCGCTTTTTTGCATTTTCGCATTTTCGCATTTCGACGAATTTTCACTTTGCAGAGTTGCGTTTTCGGCGGAGTCCGGCAACGGCCAACGGTGTGGCTGGTGCGGTCACCGAGAAAAAAAGTGTGCCTCTTTTCAAAAAACAGTCCCCAGTGCAATCCCACTGCAGTTCCCTCGTCCCCTCGTCCCCTCCCGCTCCCCCACGATCTTTCTTCCCACTGAATGCGCAAAGTGTGGCTGGTGCACCCCCCAACCGTGCAAAAAAGTCCTGAGCGCCGAAGCTGTGAATGAGGAAAATCGTGAGAATGGAGAAAATGGAGAGAATGGATTCATGCTTACTTACTAACAGCCGTTGCACTCTTCATCACGTTCTTTCTGGTCTTTCTTTGCTCATTCACCCCCCTTTTCTCCACACATACACCCCCTATACACACACTGGTATTGGATACTAGAGACTTCTATCTTCTCCTCTCTATTTATCATTTACATTCAAACTCACCTATATAAACAACACAACTGCATTTGCTCGGCAATCTATCAAAGTTTTCTTCAAATAGCGATTTTCTTCTTTTTGTTACAAATTACATTACCGCATACAACAAATAAACACTCATACAATACACATACACATAAACACACAAACCAAAACTCACTTACAAACGCACAAGCTCATCGTATCTATTAAGTCATCCTTGCAGCTATGAGTGCTAACAATGCAACTACTGCTCCTTCAAATAAACGTCATTTAGATGATATGATGACAGCAACAAATTCTTCAACTGATAATAACAATAATCATAATAATGTCGATAATTCAGATGAGGAATTTGACGTTCATAAAGATCCTGAATTTGGTGTACCCATGAAGAAAATTGCATCTACAAAATCAGCTAAATCAATCAAATCAAATAAATCCGCTGCAAAGCCTAGACCTCATGTTTGCTCAATATGTACAAGAGCCTTTGCAAGGCTAGAACATTTGAAAAGGCATGAACGTTCTCATACAAATGAGAAACCTTTCCAATGTGCAGCTTGTGGTCGTTGCTTTGCTCGAAGAGATTTGGTTTTACGTCATCAACAAAAATTACATGCTTCTCTGCCTACAAATAATAGGACAAACATTACTCGTAAAAATAAAATACGGCATGGTAGTGGTGGTGCTGGTGATGATGATAACGATAATCTTGATGAAAATAACGATATTGTTAGAGATCATTTAAATGATAATATCAATATTGTTAGAAATAATACAAGTGCTAAATTACCACTAAATAATAACAACGATACTTCAACTTCAACTTCTACTTCATTCAAACCAAATCTAAATAATTTGAATTCAACAGGAAGTGAAGCTTCATTTAGGACAACTTCAACTGATCACAACTTACATCCACATCAAATGCATCATAATCATTCATCTTCTATTTCTCCTGATTCTGATAATAATAGTCGGAATAAAGTAAATCCAAACCCTTATTTCAATCACAACTTCATTCATGATCAAGTCTCAATTTTTAATACAAATTTGATGTCAACAACTTTGACAAATAATGCCTACACTTCACCAACTTCACTTAACAACTTTGTGTTTTCGCCCAATGTAAATAAGGCAACTACAGCTTCACCCTTACAACTACAGCATAATCCATCCGGAAATCATCGCCATTCCGTTGTAAATTCAAATATAACCCCTGAAAGTCTTAACCGCACTTCTGGTTCAAATAACAATATACCTACCAATATTATGCATGTAGATTCCGATGAACTGGATTCAGATATTGATAGTGGGAATGAAGATTTGAAATTTGATATACCACAAGCAATGTATTCATTAGATCAGCATCAACAACAAAAACATGATCATGAACGACAAACTCAACAGGAACAAGAGTCTCAAAATCAAACAAGTTACAGAAATCATAGACATAACTCTTTTTCCGCAGCTGCTTCCTCTTCTTATACTGGTTTACCTGATACAGCTCATATACATGATAAAAATATGCAAGATTTAGAAAATGAAGCTCCTCAACAAGTTAATTTCTCTTCTCCACAATTAACATATAAACCAAATCCTGAATCAGGTTATCTGGATATGGATATTTTGGAAAACCTAGATTTAAATGATCTAGGTTTAGATCTTGACTCTTTCAACGTTACGAACCTTCATTTGGTTCGGGATAATAAATCTAATGAAGGTGATTCAAAACAAAATGAAACTCTCTCTCCAAGAGAAGTTAACCTGCAGAAAGTTTTATCAAACCCTTCTAATGGTGTTGCATTACAAAGAGTTTTATCTCATCCACAATCGGGTGTTGCTCTTCAAAAAGTTTTATCACATCCAAATTCAGATGTTGCTCTGCAAAAAGTTTTATCACATCCTGAACCAAATAAAGTTTTAGCTAAAGTGCTGTCTTCACCACCTGATATTGATTGGTTTACCGAATTTATAAATGCACCAATTGAAACAGATTTCCCGGTAATAACTGATCATATTGGATTTACTGATACACCAGAAAATGTTGACTCTCCAGCAACTGCCGCAACTGCAACTCATAATTTTAACACTCAAAATTTCTTTTACAACAATAGTAATTTCTCACCGTCAAGCACAAACGATCTAAAACATCTGTTTAGATTAAGACAAATTGATCTATCAAAGCATATACCTCATACATATCAAAATCCAACAATACCTGGAAGATGTTCCGAATTTGCTAGATCTCATATAATGAGTAAATACAATTTGAATCAGCAACAGTTCCCATTATTAGACGATTTAAATCATTATCTTGCATTATATGAAATTGAATTCAATAAATATTTCCCCTTTGTTCATATACCATCTTTCAAAATTGATGATAATTTAGATCAAATTCCTCTACTTTTATCAATGGCTGCAGTTGGTGCACTTTACTCATTCCATGCTAGAAATTCTTCAACTTTATTCAATTTCTCACGTTTCTTAATTCACAACTTTATGGAAATTCAAATGCAATCAAATAAATTTAATGATATACCATTACATATTACTCAAGCTTTAGTACTTCATATGTTCTTAGGTATGTTTCATAATGATCAAGAAATTACAAGGTTAATTCCTCGTCAATTAAATTCTCTTGTTTCTTTGGTGAAAACAACAAAATTGGATATGCCGCTTGAAAGTTTGTTACTACCACCAAATTGTTCGATCGATATTGTAACTTGTGACAATAAAGAATTGATTGAATCTTGTTATAAATATTTTGTTCTTGCACAATCAAGAATTAGAACAGTTCATGTTTTACATTATATTACAGTCCTTTTTGGTTGTTTGACAAATTCTAAGATTGAAATGTCCGCTGAACATATTGAAAGTGGCTCACCTTGCTCTAATGAAGATCTTTGGTATTGTAAAGATTACAATAAATGGATTAACATTCTTAAGGAAAATTCAATTGTTATATCATCTAAGTTCTCATTAATTAGATTGAGTAATGGTCATTCATACAAGGAACTTTGGAAAAGTTTGGAAAATTTAAGCTTAAATCAAGAATCCATTGGATTACGTACAATGTTTTCACTTTTATTAACAATGAATGAATACATCCATAATGAATCAATGAAACTTGAACAGAGTGACAAAACTGAAGGAGTAAAGTTGACAGAATGGAGAATGGAACATCGTCCGTATATTGAAAATTTAATTAAAATTTGGGAAAGTAGTTACATACGTAATAGAGGTGTGTTGGTATCGAGAGGTCAAAATATCCATACAATCAATAACAGTCAGGTATTAAAATTAACATTACCTTTGCTTTCATTTGCTAAAATCAATAAATGTGTTTATATTTCATCTGTTTTATCACATGTTTGGGAACGAGATTGGGATGCAATGAATCTGGAATTCAAACATTTGACGAGAGATATTGAAGCATTAAGAGATTCGATTAATTACTCATTAGATATTATCAATTTATGGATTGAAATCATATCAATCAATAACGACGCTGAAAAAACATCAATCAGAACGCCTATTTTTTTCTTAACATGTTTATTTACGGCTACTTTGCTTATTTCTGAATACCTTTACACAACAGAAGTTTGGGCTAATTCATACATCAAAAAGAGTAATAACTCAACTGAGCTAACAACTGCGGATAGAGTTTTATGGTTACGTGCAGAGAAAATTTTCAAAAAAATTGAAAAAAATCTTTTACCAATTGGTTCAAACAACCAATCATACTCTGAATTCCTTAGAATTCAAGCAAACGGTGCTCTTGACGTAAATATCCTTGATGACGAGATTGCTAGACTCGCACTTGAACCTGGTGATCAACTACCAATAGCTGAACTTATCATAAGTGGTAGATTGAGTACCAGATGTCTAGCTCTAGGTGTGAGGATCTTAGCGGATGCACCAGTTTGGCCACTTGCTTTGCTGTTTGCTGAAGCATTAAAGGCTAGAGCAATTCATATTCACAAATGCACAAGCCTTTGGAATCAAGGTACCCCAAATTCTGCAACTTCTAAATCTACCTGATGTTGCATTTATGATTATTTTTATTGTCATGATTTTTTTTTCTAGTCTAACTGTACAATTATGCTTCGTTTCTTTACTTTTTATAAATTTTAATACAAATATCGAAGTCGCACAACATGAATTTTTGTCGTGGTGTAAAGTACGGTTCGTTTGTTTCCTTAAACTGTTGGTCATTTAGAAATTGACCAATCTTTTTGTTTCTGATACCTTTGTATTACCTTTGCTAAATGTAAAGTTGGTATTTGTACTTTTTTGGGAAAAAAAAACTAAAAATTAAAAATAAGTAAACTGTTTTTAAAATATTAAAAATGTTAATCGTAAATTACATTTTTAAAAATTTAAACCTTTATAAAATTGTTTTAAACATCTTTCAAGCAATCTTCCTTAAAACTGAAGGTTAGATTAACATATATCAAGAAAGTTAAATGCTGAAAGCTTTTGTCTTGGGGGTTCAAAAGAAATATAGTTAGTTATAGTGCTTACGTAATACGTTAATAGTTTATTCCTAATTAATCTGTTTCATTTTTGTTTGCAATTGCCTCAACTATATAAATAAAATATAAACAACCCTAAACAACCTTAGAAGTTATAAACTTTACGTTTAGTGTTATCACAGTAATGTCTTTTAGACTGCATACAACTCCGATCAATATGTGTGCACGAGAATATTTTTTTGAGTCGACAAGAATTTTTTAAATTTTCAACGGTTTTACTTCTCCTTTCTTTTGTTATGAACTTTATAGGTAACTATTGCCTCAAATTCATCGAAAAGAAAAGGCCGTCATTTTTACAAACAATATTTAAAATGAGTAAAGAACCAACAAAAAATACAGAGATTAATCTTGAAGAATCCATTAGAGCTGGTCGTGAGTTATTCAATAAACTTGGACGACCAACCAAAATTGTTGCGCCAATGGTAGATGGTTCCGAGCTAGCATGGAGAATAATTTCCCGTAAATATGGTGCTGAACTTTGTTACTCCCCAATGTTACACTCTCGATTGTTCAGTGAAGACAAAAAATTTAGAGATCAGTTTATATGTGAAATGGACGGTAAGCCAGGTCTTGATCGTCCGTTAATCATTCAATTTTGCGCCAACGATCCTGATGTTCTATTGAAAGCTGCTAAGTACGTTGTTGGAAAATGTGATGCTGTGGATATCAATTTTGGGTGCCCACAGGGGATTGCCAAAAAGGGTCATTATGGATCTTTTTTGATGGAAGAATGGGATTTGGTTTACCGCTTGATTAATAAATTGGCTACTGAACTTGGTAATGAATTACCAGTCACCGCTAAAATTAGAGTTTTTGATGATTGGTCTAAGTCGTTGGAATATGCCAAAATGTGTTTGAAAGCAGGCGCAAAGTTTTTAACTGTACATGGTAGAACGAGAGAAATGAAAGGTCAGAAAACCGGTCTAGCTAATTGGAAACTGATTGCTTATTTACGTGAAAACTTACCAGAAGGAACTGTTTTTATCTCTAACGGAAACATTTTATATCCGGATGACATTGATAGATGCATAGAGGAGATCAAATGTGATGCTGTGATGAGTGCTGAAGCAAATTTATGTAACCCTGGTGTTTTTTGGACAAAGGATAACGATAAGGAGAAACTGTTCCCTAGAGTTGATGTTTTCATGAGAGAATATTTTGATATTGTGAAATCTTGTGCGGGAACTGAATCTAAAAGATGCATGAAGACGCATATGTTCAAGGCATTAAAGACCTTTTTACCACACCATACTGATGTGCGAACAGAAATAGCCAAACTTACCAAAAATTCCTCATTTGAAGAAATTGAAAAAGTGATTGTAATGATAGAAAATATTGTTGATGAAATTTTTAAAAAAGAAAATATTGAAGAGCTTGACGAAATTAAAGTTGGAGAAGTTCAAGAATGGGGAGGAAGATATAGGGAAGTGCCATATTGGAGATTGCAACCTCATTTTAGAAAAGTTGATGGTATTGAAGGTAAAGAGTTTATTAAAGGTGCCCTAGAGAAAGTCAACGAACAGACCAAGGAGCAACAATCAAAACTTGGAAATAATAAAAGAGCTTTAGCAGAAGATGGTGTCAGTGTTGAACCACCTGCTAAGACGGCCAAAGTTGAAGTTTAAACACTAAATATTATAAAACGATAACGCTATACCATACAAAATCACTTATGCAATGTCAAGTTTTGTTTGCAGACTCGAATCAGATGTTTCATTTAAAATTTCTTCTTTTGCATAAACATTTAGAACTTCTTGCTCTTTATGAACATTTTCTGTCTCAACAACATTGATATCCTTTGTCTTTCTTTGAGGGTTCTTAATACAAAATAGCATGAGTAAAACAGGAACAGCATGAAAGCCAATAATAACATATAAGACAGTTCTAAATTTTTTATGTAAAGCCAGTTTTTCCTCAAACGTATTTGCAAAGTAAATTGTTCCTATAATGGAAGGTACAAGCGCGTTACCCATACTTAAAAGCACTTGAGAGCATGTTTGAAAAACACCACTAACAACACCTTGGAGGTGCAAAGGAGTATTTTCAACCACAATAACCATGTAAATGTTGAAGAAAATGTTGACACCGTAACCATAGATAAATAATGCTATGAAATTAAACTTCCAATAAGAATTTGCAATTTCAAAGTCCAATCTAGAGAACCAAATTGTACCTCCAACTGCCATA
This sequence comes from Pichia norvegensis, assembly GCA_030570285.1. Lineage (NCBI taxonomy): Eukaryota > Fungi > Ascomycota > Pichiomycetes > Pichiales > Pichiaceae > Pichia > Pichia norvegensis. The sequence continues at coordinate 71,690 of JAJLVM010000168.1, forward strand.
AGAGAGGAAATAATAAACATATTTTTTAATCCTATCTTACAGTAGTACGAATACCTATAAGTAGTAGCACCAAACATCATACCAAAAGTAGCTGGAAATACTTTTATTGCGCAAATAATAGGAGAATTGTGTTCAATAAATGAATAATATTGAACTGCAGTTACAACAATCATTGCATATCCTGCATAATATGTTCCACAAACAATTAAAAATATGACAAAGTTTGGAATCTTGATAAGTTCTGGGGGAAAAAGGAGTTGAACTTGTAATTTCCAGTTGTAAGATGAATCTTTATCTTGATGCTTCAGTTGGTATCTTTTTAAATAGAGAATTTCATAAACAAATGCAGCAATAAAGGTAAAAAATCCAACAAGTAAAGGTGCTATTGCCTTTGCTGACTTCCAATCTTCACCTCCTTGAATTAATCCTAATATCATTAAAAGCACTCCAACCACAACTAAGAAAGCACCAACAAAATCTAACTGCTTGAGACTTAAGTTTTTATGACCATCCGTTTTGTTGATTGGAATGATTAGAAAAAGCAAAGCAACGTCAATAACAAAGCTGTATGCAAAGTTGAAATAAAAGAATCCCCTGTAACCTATTGAAGTTTCCGAGAAAGCACCTCCTAAAATCAATCCAAAACCCATTGTACAAGTCAAAACAACAATCAAGCTAACAATAGCCTTGTCTAAATATTTTGCGTAGGGTCCAGAAAAGTAATTAGCTGCCAATGAAATGGCAGATGGAATTAGCGCAGAAGCACCTACACCTTGAATAGCTCTGAAAACAATAAGTGGGATAATTGAAGTATGTGGCAAACATGCAGAAATAAGAGCACAAATCCACATAATTAAAAGTCCACAAATATAAACGTTGTGAGGACCAAATATATCAGCAAGTTTTCCAGTAATCATGATAAACGAACCTAAGGTCAAAGCATATCCTGACAATACCCAACCAGTTATAACAGAATTGGTATTAAAAGCTTCCTGAATGCTAACTGTCAATGTCATTGCACCAGTTGCATTTAAATTATCAATAGCAGCTCCTAAAAGAATAATAAAGTAAACCACAAACACATTTCGCTTTTCAAGAGGAACGATGTTTCTTATTTTATGGTAGGTTCTGTTAACAACGTTAGATGCTTCACTTTCCATTATAAACGTTTGTGTACTGATCAGACTAAACAAAGCAACAAAATACAATTAATCTTTATGAAACATCCTCTCTTTATATAGTTGCATAGAGAAAGTATCATTACAAAGCAACTTTTTATCTCGTATTAGTAATATGCAAATTTGATGGAGGAAAAACAAACAAGGACCCAGCAAACGTGCGACTACCAATGAAAATTCTTATTTTGAAGCCACTTTTTTTTTAGTTTTAAAGCAGCTAAAGGATATCTAGATATTCTATCTTTTCCGGCTACACAAACATCAATTGAGTATCAAAAAGAAGGGCTTTGAAGCAGAAGGGTAGCCGACAAAGTCTCTCCCTATCTTAGGGCCCAGCAAAGGGTCAGATCTCGAGAAAATTCTGCGCGAATGGGGTAAAATTTCAGCAAAAAAACGTGATGCGCATCCACACATTTCAAACTCCGATTAGATATCAATCTCCACAACGATCAAAGCTGGCTTCATCGAAGCCCTTGCTTTATAAAATATAATACCAAGTCATGATATCTTTACTAAAGCATTTTATATTTGAATGCAGTCATTACAGCATATTTGCGATGGACTAAATCAAATGCAGCCGTATTTTGTTATTTGCTGTATTTTTTGACTGGCTTTTGTGTTGTTGCTGCTAACTTCCCTTTTCTGAAGTTGAAATTTAAATTTTCAATTGACCTAAGTATTCAGCAATACCTTTTTGTATTTTTGCTTTTATATCCTTTGGTTTTACCTGAAATTACTTGTAGTATAATTAATTATTGATATAGTATTTTTGAACAAAACACAGCTGGGCTGAGTGTTTGTCATACCCAAGCACATATGTGACTTAATAAATGATTAAATACAGCAATCAAAGAAGTACCATTCATACCAAAATCCTCTCAAAAGGTTTTGTACCAGATTTTTGAACAAACGTATAGAGTTGCTTACATACTGACGGGAGCAGTAATCATCGTCGCTCCCACACGAAAAACTGTTGAGAGGACTATGCAATATAAGCTTGTCATTCCAGATTTTAGTACGGTGAAGAACATTGATTCAGCGCAATGATCAAGTATCTGATATGCCATAGGAGATTATTTTCTTCTTCTACATTTACAAAGGTTAATGGTATTTCTCCATCTATTACCAAATTTTTGAAGCAATATGACATAGAAATTACAGAGAATGATCTCACACATGATTTTCAAGAACCAATATTGCAGCATCTTAAAAGAAGAGGATTAGTTGAGACCTGCACAAATGAGGATCAGCTTTTGAAAGATGCAGATACAAGACAAATGGGATTATACTGCGGTGCTGATCCTACGGCAAAGTCTCTACATCTGGGAAATCTTCTACCATTGATGGTTTTGGTTCACTTCAATTTGAGAGGTCATCGTATATTTCCCGTTATTGGTGGCGCCACGGGTGAAGTTGGTGATCCTTCCGGAAGAGATACAGAGAGATCGGCAATGGCTGAAAAGACTAGATTAGATCATGTTGAAAAAATTTCAAACCAGTTCCTTAACTTCTTCAAGAAAGCTATTATGTATGGTAAGTCACGTAATCCTGCTATAAATGAATTGAAAATTGGATCCCATGAATTGAAAAATAATCGTGATTGGTGGAAAGATATGGGAATGTTAGAATTTTTGGCTCGTTATGGTAGGCATATTCGGGTCAATCAAATGCTTGCTAGAGACTCGATCAAAAATCGTTTGAATTCTGAACAGGGTATTGGTTTCAACGAATTTACTTATCAACTTTTACAAGCATATGATTTCTATTACCTTAACAAAACTTTTGACATTGATATTCAAGTTGGTGGTAACGATCAATATGGTAACATTGTTGCCGGTATTGATTTGATTGGCAGAATGAGAAAGGCAGAAGAATTAAAAAACGTAAATGAAGTTTATGGTGTTACAGTTCCATTGTTGACAACATCCAATGGAGTCAAATTTGGAAAGAGTGCAGGAAATGCTCTTTTCATTGATGAAACTCTCACGTCGTCATATGATGTTTACCAATTTATGTACAATACCACAGATGAAGATGTTCAAAAATTTATGTATAAATTTTCCCTTTTGCCAACAAGTGTAATTGACAAGATTGTTAATGCACATAATTTAGATAAAAAAAAGAGACTAGGGCAGACTATTTTAGCAATTGAAATGTGTGATTTGATTCATGGAGATGGTGAAGGCCTAAATAATTACATATTGAGTGAAGTACTCTTCAGTAAGGAAGATATAAAGCAAAAGTTTGGAGCTGATGAAATATTAAATGCGTTAAAAAAACAAAATTTAGCCGTAAAAATTGAAAGAGATAGTTTGAAAGATATGAACATTGTTAATTTACTTTATAAAACAGGTGAAGGCGAGAGATCAAAGACAGAAATCAGAAAACTGATAAAATCTGGATCCGTATCAATTGGTAATACTAAAGCTAATAAAATCAACGATCCTGAGTACATAATAAATCCAGAGGCTGATGGCATTGAAAACAAACTCTTGCTTCTAAAAATTGGTAAAAAATATAACTTTGTTGAAGTTGTTTAACTTATGTCTATAAACTTACATCATGTACATAAACTATATAGAAATAATGCTTATGAACCACCTCCTTTACTATGCCTAAACAATTTCATGCTAATCCATGATGCAACAGCCCATATCCATAAAATTACAAACGTTAAGAAAAACGCAAAGACGTAATAGTTTTCCACTACCTCGTTTTGTTCTTGAACCATTTCAAGAATGGTAGATATGCGTGGGTATTTTTGGCTTAAGCGTAGTTTTTGAGAATCGAACTGGAAACACCATTGCCATAGGTTAAACACAAAACCTAGCGATATTGTGCTTATTAACCAACTTCCGACAATTAAAGAGTATCCTAAAAACTTAAGTTTTTGTAGTACTTCATCTTCAACACTAGTGTGCGGTCGAATATTTAAACTGGATTTGTGTTTACCATTAGTTGTTTCCCACAAACTTTTGGATCGTGGAATTAATATCTCATACTCCTCGTCCAAATGAGATTCTATACATGAATCATTATCACTCATATGTTTTGTTTAGAGTAAGTTATTCAAACTCAAACGAACATTAGGAAGTCTGATTAGATCTGTCAAAAGATTCCTTTCCTTAAACGCGCACGTCTTGAAGAGGATTATATTAATTGTTATCAAGCATGCATAAATCCACACAACTATGGATCATGTTAAAATTGCAAGAGTAGCAAAAGAGAAATTGCTCAATAAGAGAATTGAATTTTTAAGAGAATGCAAGCTTTCAATTATAAAGAAAAAAGAATTGTACGATTATCAAAATGTACCTTTCGTAAAACAAGTTTTAGGTCTCAAGAGTTCATTTTTACCTTTAAGTGATACAGAGAAGAACATGGCAATTGATGTGGTTTTACAATCGTCAGTGTACGAAAAGGTGGATGAAGCCGAGTCTAAGGGAATGGCAGAATTTGATTATGCCGACCAGCTAATCAAGGAGTTATTGAATTGGTATAAAACCGAGTTTTTTACGTGGGTGAATAAACCACCATGTATACAATGTGGAAACAAAGATGAAAAGACAATCAATGGAATTCATCCTGTGAGACCATATAAAACAGAACATTTTAAAGGAAAGGCATATATTGTGGAACGGTATCTTTGCTCAAAATGCAATAGTACATATGAGTTCCCTAGATATAACGATATTTGCACACTACTTAAAGAAAGAAGAGGAAGATGCGGCGAATGGAATAACTGCTTCATTGCAATACTTCGTTCTTTAGATATAGATGCAAGACTGATATGGAATGCAGAGGACCATGTTTGGTGCGAGTACTATAGCAATAACCAAAAACGCTGGGTACACATTGACTCTTGCGAAAATGCGTATGACCAACCGTTATTATACAATGAAGGGTGGAATAAAAAAATGTCATATACCTTTGCAGTTAATGAATGCTATATTCTAGATATTAGTGAGAAGTATTTGAGCCCGAAGAAACCAGAACTTCACTTACCAAGGAATAAAGTGCCTGATCATTGCTTGAAAATTGAGTTAGCTTATTACAATATTTGTGAACTTTTGAAGCTTTCTCGCCACGACCTTTTACAAACTACTTCAAGGCTGATTTCTGACTACTATTCAAGTCATAGTGAAGCTGTAAGTCGTTCAACAACAGAGGTTGCCAAGCCTAGACAAAGCGGAAAAGGTGAATGGACCAAGATAAGAGGTGAAGACGGCTGAGCCGCCGGCCGATCGTCGCGATGCATATCATTTTTTTAGTAGGAGGAATTTTTTCACCTTACTACTGATTTGTGATTATTTTTTTTACTTCTATAGAAAAAGATTTCACAGCACCGTAGTCCCTGAATATTATTTAATTTTCACCGCAAACAGATCATTCATATCAGTTTTCAAAAGCATATTATTGAAAACGATTAAGTCTGATTAGAAACTGTTTTTTAGACTAAAGTATGTTAAATTTGAGTTTTAATCAACTTTCCCTGATATTGATTTACTAACATTATAACCATTTTTTGTAAAAATACAGATCTACCATAATGAGTTCACTTGAAAATCAATTATATGTTGACTTTAAAAAGTCAATGGAGGTTTACAACTTATTTAAAAATTTTTATGTGAAGAAACAAATCCCTAACTTTTGCAATTTCAATAAATCACTAACAATTGAAGAAAATCTTAACAATTTGAGTTTTCATTTGTTAAATGTCAAGGCTACTGCATGTGCATCATATGCATACAAACCAATTTTGATTGAACTAGTTGCTAGATTGATTAACAATGCTAATATTGAAAGAAAATACATCGAAGTGAACAATATTGACATTTGTATTGAGGGCACTTATGTCTTGTCAAGTTTGTCTTTAATTATAACATATACTCAAGAAATATCTGTTCTAACCGAGCATTTTTTAACCCAAAAAGATTTTTTCTACTGTTTAAAAAACTGTTCAAATTCAATTTCTCAAGATGAGTTACAAATGTTGCTGTTGTCATTTTATAGATTAATCTCAACGGACAAAGCAAGATTCAATAGATTTGTTGATCCACAGCTCCTTTATACATTACTTTCTCAAGAATCAACTACTGATGTTAACAAATATATCTCAATTTTGATATTATCTATGTATGTCTCTATGGCTGAGGAGGCCAGGATTCAAATGATTGAAGTTCATACTGATCAGACAAAACTATTAGGTGAGCTTGACGGAGATAAAAATATTGACTTCAAATATTTGTCTCTCTTAGAAGCTCAAAGATTATCCAACATGTCTAAGTTAGATCCCTTAGAAGATACTTTTGTACCATCTGCTACTACTGTGGCTTTTGCTGAATCAAATTTATCACCAGGTGTTTCAATTATTTCTGGAATTATGGTTCCAAACATCATTTCATTAAGTTCACCTGAAAAGAAGTTTGAGAATTCAAAGTCCAATTTTGTGCAAATTACCAAATCTTTAGAGGCTATTAGATCCTTTGCTATGTATACAAAAAAATCAGAACCAGTTTTATTGGTAGGTACCGCTGGTAGCGGTAAAACTTTTCTCGTTGATGAAATGGCTAGAAGATTGCACATTGAAGATACCAATAATCTTGTGAAAATTCATCTTAATCAACAGACTGACTCTAAATCACTACTTGGAACATATACCTCAGGTACCAAACCTGGTACTTTTGAGTGGAAGAATGGTGTTCTTACCACTGCTGTGAAAGAAGGAAAGTGGGTTCTTATTGAAGATATTGACAAAGCACCTAATGAAGTTTTGTCAATTCTAATTGGTCTTTTGGAACATCGTCAAATAACTTTACCATCAAGAGGTGAAGTTTTGAAAGCTGGAAATGGTTTCCAGTTAATTTCTACTATTAGATCAGTTCCAAGAGGCGATGAGACTTTACATTTGCCTGAAATTATTGGTCTGCGCTTATGGAATGTACTACAACTTCCAGATTTAGATGAAAATGATCTAAAGACTATTTTAAATCAAAAGTTCTTGTTACTTTCTCGTTACACCGACCTTTTTATTAAATGTTATTTCACTGTGAAGTCGATTTGTGATTCTCGTAGATTTGTTTCAATGAATAAAGGTGCACAACCAAGGCAAATATCTATCAGAGACTTAATGAAATTCTGTAGAAGGAGTGAACAAATTTTCAAGCACCATGACATCAAATCTGCAGATGATTTAATTCATGATGACGTTTTTGATTTGATATTTCAAGAAGCTATTGATTGTTTCACAAGCGCCATTGTTGAGAGAGAACCAATTGAGCTATTAACACGACAAATTGGTGCGCAACTTGAAATTCCAACATCTAGAATTGAACTACAATTGTCAAAAAACGTACCTGTTACAGAAATTTTTGAAGACGGACTGAGAGCAGGTCGTTCTTACAATAAAAAGCAAACTATAATAGGGTTGCACAAATATCAGAATAAAGTTGCTGTAGGTAATACTACATCTTTTGCAACCACTAATCATGCTGCAAGATTGATGGAAAAAATAGGAGTTGGCATCTCAATGTGTGAACCACTTCTTTTAGTTGGTGAAACTGGTACAGGTAAAACAACTGTCGTGCAACAGATGGCTAAAATTTTAAACAAAAAGCTGACTGTTATTAATCTTTCTCAACAAACGGAAGTGGGTGACTTACTCGGTGGTTTTAAGCCTATAAATGCAAAAACTATTGCTCTACCTTTGCAGGAGGATTTTGAACAATTATTTGAAAGGTCCTTTTCAACTGTGAAGAATGCACAGTTTTTGAAACTTCTATCAAAATGCTTTAATAAAGCACAGTGGAAAAACACTTGTAGACTTTGGAAAGAAGCGTTCAAAATGGCTCTTAATACATTCACCAAGGATGATTCAGATGAAGAGACTTCAACGAATGATGATTCGTCCAAGAAGAAAAAGAGAAGATTGAATAGTTACGAGAAAAGTGAGTTATTAAAAGAGTGGAACGAAATTAAAATTAGAGTTGCTAATTTTGAGAAACAAGTTATTGATATGAACCATTCTTTTATCTTCAAGTTTGTTGAAGGTTCTCTTGTGAATGCCGTTAAAAAAGGAGATTGGGTTTTGCTAGATGAAATGAACTTAGCTTCCCCAGAAACTCTTGATAGTATTTCTGATCTTTTAGCAGAATACAGCGAGCAAAGGAGTGTGCTTCTTTCCGAAAAAGGTGATGTAGAAAGTATTAAAGCTCATCCAGATTTCCGTATTTTTGGTTGTATGAACCCTGCTACTGATGTTGGTAAAAAAGATTTACCTCAAAGTATAAGATCAAGATTTACTGAAATTTACGTTGCCTCGCCAGATCAAGATATTGAGGATCTTTTAATGATTATTGATAAGTATATTGGCAAATACTCTCTCTCTGATGAATGGATTGGTAATGATGTTGCTGAATTATATTTGGCTGCAAAAAAACTTTCTGATAATAACCAAATTGTTGATGGTGCTAATCAAAAACCTCATTTCAGCATTCGTACTTTGACTAGAACATTGCTATATGCTCGGGAAATTGCGTCCATTTACGGTTTACGAAGATCATTATATGAAGGGTTTTGTATGTCTTTATTAACTTTATTAGACTCTAAATCAGAAGCTCTGTTATTACCATTGATTGAAAAGTATACAATTGGCAGGTTGAAAAATCCAAAATCCGTCATGTCACAGATACCATCAAATCCTTCAACACAAGACACACAATATATTCAATTTAAACATTACTGGATGCAAAGGGGATCAGAAGAACCACAGCCACAAGCACACTATATTATTACTCCTTTTGTGGAGAAAAATATGATGAACCTTGTTCGGGCAACTAGTGGTGGAAGATTCCCTGTATTGATCCAGGGGCCAACATCCGCAGGTAAAACATCTATGATCCATTATCTTGCAAAAATTACAGGTCATAAATTTGTCCGTATTAATAACCATGAACATACCGATTTACAAGAGTATCTAGGTACTTACGTTTCAGATGACTCCGGAAAACTTATATTCAAGGAAGGGATTTTAGTTGAGGCTTTGAGAGAAGGTCATTGGATTGTATTGGATGAGTTAAACCTTGCACCAACAGATGTTCTTGAAGCACTCAATCGTTTATTAGATGACAATAGAGAGTTATTTATTCCAGAAACACAAGAAGTTGTCAGACCGCATCCCGACTTCATGTTATTTGCGACACAAAACCCCCCTGGCTTGTACGGAGGTAGAAAAGTTCTTTCAAAAGCATTTAGAAACAGATTCTTAGAATTACATTTTGATGATATTCCTCAGGATGAATTAGAAATAATTTTGAGAGAAAGGTGTCAAATTGCTCCATCTTACGCTAAAAAAATTGTTGAAGTATATAAAGAGTTGAGTTTGACCCGTCAGACAGGAAGATTATTTGAGCAGAAGAACTCATTTGCTACATTGAGAGATCTTTTCAGATGGGCACAACGTGAAGCAGTTGGATATGAGCAGCTAGCAGCAAATGGATACATGTTGCTAGCAGAGAGAGTTAGACGGAGTGAAGAAAAACTGGTCGTCAAACAAGCTTTAGAGAAAGTCATGCGTGTGAAACTGGATATGGACTCCTACTACAAAAGTCTTGAAATGAAAGAACTTTTGGACTTAGATGGTCCTGTAATTTGGACTAAAGCTATGCGCAGACTAGCAGTACTTGTTATGACATCTATGCAAAATAATGAACCTCTTTTACTCGTAGGTGAAACTGGATGTGGTAAAACTACTGTTTGTCAAATGATTGCAAAATTTTTCAAGAAAGAATTGATAATTGTAAATGCGCATCAAAACACGGAAACAGGCGATTTATTGGGAGCACAAAGACCTATTCGTAATCGTTCCGAACTACAGAAAAAGTTCATAGATACTTTGAGACAAGTTTTCCAGACAAGAAACTGTACTATTTCTGATGATATGTCATACAAAGATGCAATTGAGTTTTGGAATAAATATAAAACCGAAAATGACGTTTCCGAAGATGATTATACACTGTTAGAGAAACAGAAAAATGATTGTGATGCACTTTTTGAATGGAATGACGGTCCCTTAGTGAACGCTATGAAATCTGGTAGCTATTTCCTGCTAGATGAAATATCTCTTGCTGATGATTCTGTCTTGGAAAGGTTAAACTCTGTTTTAGAACCGGAAAGGACCTTGTTTCTTGCGGAAAAGGGCTCTGATGATGCGTTTATAATTGCCCATGATGGATTTCAATTTTTAGCAACTATGAATCCTGGAGGTGATTACGGTAAGAAGGAACTATCCCCAGCTTTAAGAAATCGGTTTACTGAAATTTGGGTTCCGTCAATGGAAGATTTTGATGACGTGAGACAAATTGTTAAAGCTAAACTTTCAACAGGACTAAAACATTTGTCAGATGCTATTGTTAACTTTTCAAGATGGTATGGGAAACAGATGGGTGGAGGTGACGCCACCTCTGGTGTGATTTCCTTGAGAGATATTCTTGCTTGGATTAATTTTATCAATACCGCTCATTCGAATCAAGTTGAAGACATGGCTGCTCTATTGCATGGTGCATGCATGGTATTTATAGATTCATTGGGTACCCACAACACTGCATACCTAGCAGAAGATGAGAAAAAGTTGAACTCTGTAAAATTGGAGTACGTTCGTAAACTATCAGAGTTTACTAAGCATGACTTGATACCTATTTATTCTACGAAGCCTACTGTTGAGGTATGTGGACCAAAGTTGATATGCGGTTCTTTTGTTTTAGATAGAAAACTTGATGCTCCGGATGTGACATCATTCAACCTCAAAGCTCCTACAACTGCCTCTAATGCTATGAGAGTTATTCGTGCACTGCAAGTTTCAAAACCAATTTTACTTGAAGGATCTCCAGGTGTGGGTAAAACTTCATTAATTACCGCTCTTGCCCAAGCTACAGGTAATGAACTCACTCGTATCAATTTGTCGGAACAAACCGATTTGATTGATCTTTTTGGTTCTGATTCTCCTGTTGAAGGTGGAAAAGCCGGTGAATTTGTTTGGAGAAACGCACCATTTTTAAGAGCCATGCAGAGGGGAGAGTGGGTGTTACTGGACGAAATGAACCTTGCATCTCAATCAGTTTTGGAAGGTTTGAATGCATGTCTCGATCACAGAGGTGAAGTTTATATACCTGAACTTGATAAATCATTCACTAGTCATCCAAATTTCAAAGTTTTTGCTGCTCAAAATCCACAAATGCAAGGTGGTGGAAGGAAAGGTCTCCCTAAATCTTTTATTAATAGATTTAGTGTAGTTTATATTGACATGTTAGACGAGACTGATCTACGCTTAATTGCGCACCACTTATATCCTGAAATTGATCATAGTTTGTGCGATAAGCTAATATTGTTTATGTCAAAACTAGAAGAACAAGTTGTTAGAAAGAAACAATGGGGATCTGCTGGATCTCCTTGGGAGTTTAACTTGAGAGATACATTACGTTGGTTATCGCTTATTAAATCCCCTCATATTTCAAATTTGATGTTCCCTTCAGAATTTTTTGATCTTATTGTAAGACACAGGTTTAGATCTGATTCTGATAGACTAAAAGCAACCGAGCTTTTTGAGTCTATATTGGGCCCTATTGAAAAGAAAGATCCATATTATGCTTTACAAGTTAATTCTGTTCAAGCTCAAAGCTCATTGCTCAAAAGAAACGAGTTGATTCAATTTCAAACTGATGCTAAAATCTGTAATTTGCAGTGCAATGTTAATATATTGGAAACAGTACTATGTTGTATCAAACAAGCCTATCCTTTGATTTTGGTTGGGCCATCAGGGTCAGGTAAATCTAATCTAATCAAGTTGGCAGCCAATGTGATTGGTGCAAAATGCTATGAGTTCTCTATGAATAGCGACATTGATAGCATGGATTTACTTGGTGGATACGAGCAGGCAGACTATGTCAGAACTTTCTCAAAGCATTCTCAAAATATCAATGAATTTCTTTTGAAATTGATTGCTGTGAATGCTCAACTATCTTCCAAAGAGAGTGTAGTGATTTGCCAAATTGCTTGTAAGCTAATAAAATCATTCAATGAAGCACCATTGTCTTCATTGAATGTCACAGAAGTTCTTAGTGAGCTCAACATTTTAAACCAGACTATTAATAATATTGAACTAGAGAAATTGATTAAATCATTATCACTTGTCAAAAACTCAATCGATACAGGAAGTGTTAATGTGAACTTTGAGTGGTTTGATGGCCTTCTTATTGAGGCAGTAGAGAAAGGTTATTGGCTTGTTTTAGACAATGCAAACTTATGCAGTCCTTCTGTTTTAGACAGGCTGAATTCATTACTAGAAACTGATGGTTCCTTAATCATCAATGAATGCACTAATGATGATGGTTCTCCACGTGTTATTCAAACTCATCCCGATTTTAGACTTTTTATGACCTCAGATCCTAAGTATGGTGAACTTTCTCGAGCAATGAGGAATAGATCCGTAGAAGTTTTTGTTGACACGCTGAATGACAGAGCAACAAAATTTGACCGCCATCTATTAGAACTACCAACTCAAAGTTTCAGTAATGACAACAACTCAATTGATTTGAATGAAATGAAAATAAGTATGGTTGGTAAGCCATTAGCTTTTTTCTCTAATGTGAATGATTCTAATTTGACGAATTTAACATTATTTTTAGATTACTACAATTTAGCATTAAAATCTAATAATAGATTTTCTGCATCGATTATTTTACAATTTATTCCTATGAAACTAATTGAAAATATGTCTGAATTACTGAAATTGTCTTCAAACTCATCCGAATTTATGCATTCCCTATTTTTTACTCGCATTCAAAAGCAGATTGATACATTGAACGACTTTCACTTTATTGATACAATTCAAGATATTTATAGTTTAGTTTTTGAGCTGTCTCCGCTAGTTTCGAATACTAAATTGATTGTTCCATCTAATCAGTCGCTTTCATTACTGAACAACTACTCATTGATTCCGTTAATAAAGGAAGTTAAAACCTATGCCGTTTCCAATGAGACTTCTTACTGTTTTGCTACTTTTTTCATGATATCCAATGCAATTGACTTTTTGAAAGATCTTGAAACCAAGGCAAAGACAATTAATGCGTCTATTTTAAATCCATTGGAACAATTAGCTGCTGTATCATTTGGAAGGGAAATTAAAAGGGTTCCTAAGTTAGATGTCTACAAATGGGTCATTGAAATTTTTACGTTTATTAAGAACCAATGCTCCATTATAGTACGTTCCTCTGTATTTTCCAGTGATAATATATTTGAGGCGTTGTTTAATCTGTTGGTTCTTTGGAGTAACTATGTTACAGCTGCTTCAAAGATGAACACCACGGCTGTTCGTGTTTACCATGACCATCTGATCAAATGGATTGAAAGATATGGTAAAACACTTGATCCATCTCTCTACAACGATTTGAAATCTTTTATTGAGTGTTTCTCTAATGAATTGAAATTGGAAAGAGGTTCTTCAATGACCATTTTATGGAACGCTTGTAGAGATATTTATCCCCAGACCGATGTTGCGTGGAATAATTACGAACTTTTAATGAAATTATCTATCAAATTTGATGAGGTAGTCTTTGGACAATTTCCCGAGAGCATTGACGATGTTAACGTTCTAAGAAAATTATTTGTTGACTTATTTATTGCTTGTCTTGAAAAAACTCAAAATCCAGAATTTGAGCAATTGTTACAGATGATAGAGTCTAAGATTGAAGAGCTTTCATCTATCTCAAATGAATTCTTAATTAAACGGGCCCATCCATTTACAAAACAGTTCCGCAGTTTGTTAGGCTTTATTGAATCTAAAAGTACATACGAAAAGCAAGTCCTTAATTTAGATTCTGAAACTTTAACCCTATGTTTGTTGGCAGACAAATCTACCTCAGATATTACCTGTTTTCAAAAAGCTGAGCTTTTTAAGCCATATCCTAAAGTTTTTGGTTCTTTATGGCAAAAAAGTGGTTCTTTGCAGTTACCTTTGTTTGACGATTCTTTTTTCAAATCTATCATGGAAATGAATTTAAAGGTTGGGAAAACTGAGGGTGGAACAATTGATCAAACTTTATTTGACCTGAAGTTCTTTATTTCTCAACTTGTCAAAAAGTCTCCTGATATTCTATGTGACCACCTTTCTTATTTTTCATCGATTCTCTCTGAGTGGATTGTATACATTCACCTGATCCATGTGGATTTACTGGAAGACTGTTCTAAAGCTGATATATTGTCTTTGTTTGATAAGGCAACTGTTGACTCATTGTTGGAATATTGCAGAATTTTTTCATCTAATGGTTATTCAGCGTATGCAGAAATATTCAATACTTATTTTACCCCTTCAGTTTTATCCATGAAAAAAGGTCTTACTATGGAATCTCTAGGCGAATGTTATATTCTCATTTCATGTGGTTTTATTTTATTGTACATGCCAGATTCAGCATATGATCCTGCGGCAGTTGACCATATTCTCTATCATGATTTTATCAAACTCCAAAATGTTGTCAGCGATATGAGGTCTGCTTTTGTAAAGGCAAGAACTGTAAGATTTGGCGACCAGTCAATCTACTCAGAGACACAATTACCTACTGTTCCTCTTGATTCAATTAATGAAACCCCTAGGGTATACCGTGATTCCGAGCCAGCAGAAAGGTTATTTGAAGAATGGCATCTGTTTTTTTCGTCATACCTTGATCGAAAACATATTGAGTTTTTGTTGTCTACAGCTACCGAGTTGAGTGAGAAAGCAAATTCCCAAATTGAAAATTTTACCAAAAATGCTTCTCATTTTGTTCTAAGGCTTAAGGAAAACTATTCTCGTTTTTCTGATTTAAATGATATTTTGATTGGATTTGTTCATTCCCTGAAATTGGGTATTTACTTTTTACATACTGCTCATCAAAATGCTAGCATTGAAAACCCATCACCACTATGGACCGCTAATGCTGCTTTGATTTTTTCACCAAGTCAGATAGATGCGTTATTCAGTCAGGTTCATGCATTATGCAAGAAGATTTCAGTTAATGATTATAATGCCGAAACTGTTTACATTTATCTTTTGATTCTTTCAAAGGTTTATCCAAATTCGAAAAATTCTATACAAAATGATTCGTATAATAAAATATTGATGACATTATATTATAGATGGTCACTTAGAACTTTGAAAACTCAAGAGCAGGAGTCAACTGAGAGTGGAGTATATAAGTTTTCAGATCCTACAATGGATGCAGAAGCAGACTTTAAAAAACTTTTCCCAGACTCAGATGATGTTATTGATCTAAATGCAGCAGATGCAGCCAATTCTGGTTCGGACCTTGATGAGATTAATTATCAAATTGCCAGAGCATATGTTACCAAGTTTTGCCCAGAGGAATATTCTAATTTGAATGAAATTTCAGTTGCTTCCATGAGGTCATATGCTGCTTTAGAAAAGATTACTGATGTTTCGTCTTCAGAACAAAAGAATGCATCCGCTTTGACTTTTCTTCTTTCTCTTTTGAAAGACTCTTACAACAAGTTTACAGTTTCGAAAACTCATAAAGACATTGATTTTTACAATGGTTATGATTTTGCTCAGACAAGAGCTGCTGGTAAAGTAGTGAAGAACCTTCAGATTGCAGTTGCTGAGTTATTGAAAAAATGGCCAGAACATGCTACATTATCTGAGCTGTTTAGAATTTGTGCTGAGTTTTTATCATACGCGGCATCAACTCCAATATACAGATTACTTGCCAAAGTTGAACAAATCTTTACATTTATAGCTGAATGGGAAAAATATGCACATTCGGGAGTTTCGTTAGCGTCTCATTATAAATCGGTTTCTAGCTTAATTGTTTCATGGAGGCAACTTGAGCTTGCTTCTTGGAAACAAGTGTTTGCTAACGAAGAGCACCAAATTGAAAAGCGTATAGGTAAATGGTGGTTTCACTTATTTGAATCAATTATTGTGCCCACCCTCAATGGTGAAATTTTTGATGAGGAAACTGAAGTTAAAGTGCTTGCTGCTATCAATATCTTTATTTCTCAAGCTACCTATGGTGAGTTTGAATACAGATTGAATTTATTAAGTGCCTTTGCTTTGCATGTTTACCAAATTGAACCGACCTCCACTTTAAATGATTCTTTGCAAAATGTTGTGAGATATTACAAACAATTTACACCTCAAATATCAGAAACTATTTTATCAGTTAAAAAGGAGCTTGAAAAGAAGGCCAATGAAATCATCTTGCTTGCAAGTTGGAAGGATGTCAATATAGAAGCATTAAAACAATCCTCACGTCGTTCACACCATAATCTTTATAAAGTCATCAGAAAATATCGAGATTGCTTAGTTAGACCAACCAAGCCTTTGATTGAAGCTGGTTTACCTCTTAGTGTTAAAACACACACGGAAAAGCCTGTTTTACATAAAAGGAAGATTCAACTCTCAGGTGACCTAAAACAGATTGAAAAGCTGTGCTCAGAAGTTTCCGGATGGGAGAATAGAGCGTCTAGGTTAAAAAATATCATACAAGTCGAGAAAAACTTAGATGTTTACATAACTGATATAGAGAAAGTGAAACTAAGAAGTCTTCATTCATTTGCTAAAAGCGTCTTTGAGGATTCTGAAATTTTGAGAAAAGAAACTCCTTCCGTGTATACCAAAGAGAATAAAAAAATTATTTCTTCCTTAAAAACGGAGAAGTACAAATTGATGAGCAATACTATAAAAGATTTGAAAAATATGGGTTTGAAACTACATATGACAATCGATATACAAAAAGCTTTACCCTCATCCACTGCAATATTAGCAATATCAAAGTCATTTATTGATACAGAATTTGAAGGTTGTGATGCTTACTTTTTCCGAATGATTGATTTACTTCCTAGACTGCGTGCTGCAGTTTCTGAAGTTCATACAGACATTCCACCAGCTGATGCAAACAAATGTTTAGCTGCATCAGAGCACCTGTTATACAGATTGTTAAAGGAGAGGAATATTATAATTAAGTTTGATGCATTCAATTCTTCTTTAAAATCTATACTGTCAAACTTAGAGAAATTTACAACTACCAGTTCCAATCATTTGATATCTTCAAGTACTGTTTATAGTTTGGGTGCAACTAGAAATGAAATTCTCAACTTTGTGTCACAGTTACCTTTAGTTATTGATTATACTATCCAAGCTTTAAATAGCGCTAGTCAATTTAGTCAAAAGACCTATGATTATGGATTACTTAACAATGCAATATCTTTGCTCAATAAGATTTCCATTTCTAATGAATCATTAATAGGCTCTTTTGAAATGTCTCAATTTGGTCTTTTGAAATCATTCTATGACGATTTTATCTCTAGCTTAAATGCATGGAAACTTCAAAATACCGAAGTTTCCTTTATTATTGATTTTCTTCTAGAATGGATCCAAATCCAAGATATCAATTTTGCTCTTGTTTGTGAGATAAAGTCTGAGAAAGTTAACCTTAACGATTTAGAACATTCTTTCCGTGAAATATTGAATGCAGTTTTGGTTTCTGTTCAAAGAATCCACAAATTTAATTTTGATGAGACAAAAACGGAGGTGTTAGATGATGATGACGACATGAATTGGTTAGTCAGAGACCAAAAGAAATTAAATAAGATGGTGGATTTATTGTACCCTGCAACAATTATAAGAAAGCTGAATCATACATTGTTGCTGTTGCAAAACGCAGAGTTTGATGATAAATCAAGCTTAGTTGCAGCTGCGTTGATTGAGCATTCGTTACCTATTCTTCAACATTATTTCAACATGGTTCAGATTGTCCAACATAAGTTGCAAGAAATGTATATTGATGTTTCTCATGGCTGTTTTGAGTTGTCCAACTTGTTGCATACTATCTGTTCCAAGGGATTTTGTCAACCTGAACCACCTAACGAAGAAAAGCAGGACAATAACCTGAAGGATGGAACTGGTCTAGGGGATGGAGAGGGTGCAGAAAATAATTCAAATGATGTGGAAGATGACGAGGATTTGAGCGAACAGGCTCAACAACCAAATGATGATAAACAAGATGATCAAGATGACGAAAATGATGATGCTGTTGATATTAAAGGCGACATGGCTGGTGATTTAGAAAACGTATCCGATCAAGATAAAGATGAAGATGAAGAAGGTGAAAACGAGGAAGAAGAAGAAGAACTCGATGAGGAAATTGATGATTTGGATGACATGGATCCTAATGCTGTTGATGACAAGATGTGGGATGAAGAAGCGTCATCGAATTCCAAAGAAAAAGAGGCAGAAGATATGCCAGATAATTCTCAAACCAATGATGATATGCAGGCTATGGAAGATGATAAAAATGAGGAGAACAAAGAAAAAGAGAATGGTAATGATGATCAAAAAATGGAAGATACTCTTAATCAAGAAGATAACCAAGAGGAGAAGGAGAATGATGATAATGCTGAGGAAGAAGAGGATGTAGGTGAACAGGAAGATGAGGTGAAAAACGAAGAAAATGAACAGTTTGATCAAAATGCTGCAGAAGCGGATGCATTAGAATTACCTGATGACATGAACCTTGATTCAGAAGGTGAAGATGATTCAGATGAAAATGAAGGACCTGATGAGAAGTTTGAGGATAATCTTGATAATGCTGATGAGGCAGAGGAGAAGGATGATGAAGATGAAAATGTTGACGCAGATGCAGATGTTGAAATGGATAAGGATGAACCTGAAGGGGACGAACAAAATGAAGAAGTGGAAGGTTCTCCAGCTTCCGAAAGTGATGCTGAAAATAATGATGAACAAGATGAAGATGAAACTGAAAATAAAGATGCTATGGATGTTGATACTGAGATTAATGAGGAACCTGGCGTTGATTCTGATGAAGAATTGAAGGATGGTGCAGAAGAAGATGAAAATTTGAATGAAAACAAAACTGAAGATGACCAGACAAAGCAAGAAGAACTCGAAGGTATTGAAGGTGCTGAAAGTGGTGCTAATGACATTGATGATGAATCTGCTGTTAAGCAACAATCTGGTACAAAAGCAGACGGTGCTGATGCTGACGCAGATCAAGAAAATGATGATGTAGGTGCTAGTAATGGAGGTGCAGAGTTTCAAAATGAGGATGATACACAAAATGATAAAGAAGAAGAGACATTGGATCCAAAGGAAGCTTCCAGGGATAAAGCTGCTGAATCAATGAAACAGCTTGGTGATTCGATGAAAGAATTTCACAGAAGAAGACAAGAAATTAAAGAATCTACCGACGACGATCTTGTTGATCAAAAATCCGGGGAACGTCCTGATGAGTTTCAACATCTCGAAGGAGACAATGCAGAAAATGAAACACAAGCATTAGGTTCAGCCAATAAGGAAGAAGCTCAAGCGTTAAATGACGATATGGCTATTGATGATGATGAAAATGAGGAAAAGATACAAAACGATGTTGAAGAAAAAGAACAAGAACCTACAGTTGAAAATTCCAAGGAGGATGATATTGAAATGAATGGTGATGAGGTTAATGAAGATGATTTTGCTGGTGAAAAACGTTCTGGCTTTATGATGGAAAGGAACAAGGAAGTTGATGAATTTTCAGCCAACTTGAATATGGATATTGATGAGGAGTCAGATGAAGATTATATTCATGAAGAATATGACACCGAGAATCATGTTTCTCATATAGAAGGTGAAACTAGACCTTACGAAGAAGCCGAAGCTCTTTGGAAAAAGGCAGATGAATCAACTAGAGATCTTACATCATCTCTTTGTGAACAGTTAAGATTAATTTTGGATCCTACACTTTCTACAAAGCTCAAGGGTGATTACAAGACAGGTAAAAGGCTAAATATGAAACGAATAATTCCATATATTGCATCTCAATTTAGGAAAGATAAGATTTGGATGAGAAGAACAAAGCCTTCCAAGAGGCAATACCAAATTATGATTTCATTGGATGACTCTAAATCTATGGCAGAATCTCATGCTGTAGATATTGCATTTGAAAGTGTCGCCTTAGTCTCGAAAGCTCTTTCTCAGCTTGAATCAGGACAAATATCCATTATGAAGTTTGGAACTGATTCAACAGTTGTTCATCCATTTGAGAAACAATTTGGATCCAACTCTGGTGTCAATGTTTTCCGTGAATTTAAATTTGATGACACTAGAACGGATATTAGAAAACTTGTTTCAAAGTCATTGAAGGTATTTAATGATGCTAGAGGTTATGGAGATGCAGATCTATGGCAGCTAGAAATAATTATTTCGGATGGTGTTTGCGAAGACCATGAAACTATTCAACGACTTGTTAGAAAGGCTAGAGAACAGAAGGTCATGATTGTATTTGTTATTATTGATGGTTTAAATAGCAATGAGTCTATTATGGATATGAGTCAAGCAAATTATACTACAGATACCAATGGTAAGATGCAATTACAAGTGACTAAATATTTGGATACATTCCCATTCGAATTTTACGTTGTTGTTCATCATATCAATGAGTTACCTGAGATGCTTTCCTTGATTTTGAGACAATACTTTACTGAGCTTGTTTCTTCGTGAGTATAGCTACTATGTTATTTTGATATTATGATATTTTTTATTACTACTATAGTATTATTACTATTAATTTATTTACTGTTACAATTATTATAGAAACCAATTATTATTATTGTTATCATCACATTTAAACGCTGTAATTCTTTAAAAAGATATCAACTCCAGTAACTATCAATGTAGCATATGTAACAATTTTTGTTATATTGGCATTAAATTTGGAATAAATGGGCTGTTATAATCTAGCCATTTTAAGCAACAGAAACTAATTGTGCCTTAAACTGAATACTTTTCAAAAGCTATCCGTTTTTGGATTAGATTTTATATACACCCAAAACGGCCAAAAAAAATGTTAGTACCACGTCGAATACTCACGCGACCACCTTTTAGGGAAATTCATTTTTTCCCATAAATGAATATGTTCTGAATCTAGAAGTCTTTAGCGAAAGTTTGCCAGAGGTTTGACAAATGTGATGATTCATTTTTCTCAGCTAGGGCAACTACTAGCGAAATTACAAAAAAGTTAGTTTTCTTGGCAGGATGTAGCGAAACAAATCCATTTGTAGCTAAGAAACACAGCGCGGCATCCAAGCAGAATTACCTATTTTGGCAAGGCGTCTACGATTAGTCCGTGCCTCCGTACCCGTTCGTTTTTTTTTTCTTATGTTTTCGAATAAGACGTTAAAGCGGTGTCCATCCATGTCTGCATGCCAGCCATGAATGCGTGTCAGCCATATCATTGCAAATTCTTTTAGTAACCTCTTCTTTTTCTTTATTCACCTTTCAAGTTTCTCATCATTATTGAAGCAAATCTAGGAAAAAGAATCATTATGGCCAACTATCGTGAATACCAAATGATTATAAAATTGGCACCAGCAAATAAACCTGGGAAAAGTGAGTCTCACTTAGATTCTTACTCACATATTTGCTGCCCTGATTCTACAATCAAGAGATCGTCTAGCGATACCATCAATAAGATCGATGGTACCCACATTGTGAAAGAAAAGAAAAAAATCACAAGAACCAAGACTGGTTGTTTGTGTTGCAGAAGAAGAAAGAAGAAATGCGATGAACAAAAACCTGCTTGTTCTGGCTGTCTTCGAAACAATCTTCAATGCATATATCCTACTGAAGCTGTTATAAAACAAAAGAGCACATCATCCCGAAAGTCTAAGAAGATTGTGAACTGTTACAATGCATATCCAACTACTGAAATAAAACCGGTATATGTCCCATCATCTCCATCACAACCACTTTTAGCCTCTCCAGATTCTGCAAATTCATCAGATTCTGAATCACCTCTCACATCTCCAAAATTACAGCCATTTTCATTAAACATGCCAGCGGGTACTGTTGATGGAAAAGTGCCATTTTTAAGTATTAATACAATAGATTACAAGGCAGGATTATTGAAAAATTTTGAAACTAAAGCAACTAAACATATCTCCGTGAAAAGTTTGCTTAATTAGCACTTTTAGCTACAATTTTTTCCCTGCTTTCGAAAACCCGGTCTGGTTGTGTATTATTTCTTCTCAAATATGTATTATTTCTTTCTTTTGCTTTAATTTCTTTATAAATTTATAATGTATCTTTAATTTAGCATTATAACTTTAAATCTGTCTCTTAATTACAAAAATTTCCAGGATTTTTTTCATGCAATTCAAACGAAAATAGAAAATGTTTTTCAAAAATGCCATAGTTACAAAAATTTCGAACTTCGGCAACCATTCCGGATCATTAACAAATATGCGGCATCAGTGATGGCCTGTTTTTTTTTTTAATCCGAAAATTTAGGCATAAATTAATTGAAAATGTCCCTTAAGGTTAGGAGAAAGCGAGGTTATACCAAATTTTAAACTAATCAATTTCTACAAATGTATAACGACAACTATCCATTTGAGGGTCCATGCATATGTGCAGATTTTAACTTTTTTCAGGTACTTCCAAAAATAAATAAAACTAAAAGATGAAAACAGAATTATCCGGTTTTTTTCTTTTTGTAATCGGCCAAGCTGAATTTTTTCACTTTTGGACGGTCTTCCAACTTGCTATCTCCTGCTGCCTTTTTAACAGCCGTTGGGTTATTAACAGCAAATTCTTCTTTTGATGGCTCAAGAACCTTCAGAACTTTAGGGTTAACCGGAATTGGAATAGGCATCATATCGCTTTCCTGCTGGTGAATCTTCCCATTTGAATTGACCAATTCTTGATTGACTACATATTTCTTTAAAAGTTCAAATTGTTTTGGAAGAATATGAAGATTGTACAATGTATTTTTTGATTTTGGCTTAAACTTAAAATTGAAATTCCCCTCCTTTGGTGTAGATGCATTAGCGTCTTCGACAACAACAACGTCATTGGGATTTTCTGTATCAGGGACGATTTCGTTGTGCATTTTGCCTAAAATAATTTTATTTCTTGCATTCAACCTATCTTCAATTGGCATGTACTTTTGATGAGGAGTAGGCGATGGACCTGGTATATTGTTCTTCCGTGTATTACGCAACATATAAGCTGCTGCTTTCTTTACTTTCATAATGACACAATCTGAGTTTGTTGGACACGCACATTCTGCATGTTCTAAAATTGACTGCACAGAATTCACCAGTGTCGTTTTACTCTCGTTATCTAAACTCTCAAACGAGTTCTCGTCATTAATCATTTTTATAATTGGATGGCTTGCATCCCATTCCCATCCCAATGTAATCTCTTGATCTGCCTTAATCTCTTTTGTCGCAAAGACTCCCATAGAAACTTCATTTTTTCCGATTAATACTGTTTTTACAACACAGTTTGGTCTGCACGATTTTCTAATGAAACGTGTGTAATTACCCAGTCCCCTTTGATCAATTACAATTGGTAAGTCAGGGTGGAATATCACATGAGGTTTCGGACACCCTAATAACCAATATCTATTCACCTTATCTAATATGTAATTCTCCTTAGTGTCGATTTCACCACTGATGAGTGAGACACAACTATTTTCTTTGATATTTTTGGTGGTATATAGGCCGAGTTTGGAAATTCCTAAAAATTTAGTTCTGTTATCCACTGCACTCTTAATATTCAAGTTTGAAGAATTGAGAACATATTTTGACAACGACCCCCTATCAACTTTTATCACTGACTTTTCTTTTCGTAAAATATCTGGCAACTGATTGAACAGAGACTTTACAGTGGGACTTTTATATATGAAATAGTCAATTGGATAATATAATGTTGAGTGTTTATCAGTTCCGGATAAATCTGTGTTTTCTTCTGATTTCTTCTTTTTAAATTGAGGAGCACCTACATTCTTAGGAACTTCCTTTTCCGGCTCACTGACATATGGACTTTTCTTTCTTTTAGATTTCTCTTCCTTTAAATATGCTTCTTGTATTTTTCTTGCTTTATTTGCATCAACTTTCATGTTCTTGTTGCATAAATTACATTGAAAATCATCTGGTGTATCTGTAATTGATTCGAATCCCATACAAACAAGATGTTGCCACCTAAAACATTTATCGCATTGGATTGTTAGCCCATCATCATGATCATATCCACAGACACAACCAATTATTCCAGCATCTGGTCCAACAGCGTAAGATGGAATGTCACTTGTATTTGAAGTTTCAGTAGTAATTTCGGTATTTTCTGATTTTACATCAACTTCTACTTGCTCTTCAATATCTTCGGGTTCTGTTTCATCTAGCGCTGCACTGTTTGGTTCCTCGACTTTTATATCTGTCAGTGATTGTTTTGGTTCAACCTTCACCGCAACTGAGTTAGTTTTAAACTCCACAGTATTTCCTTTGTTTGAATTTTCCCCTGTAGAAAGTGGCTTATGTACGATAGGAATGGGGGTAGCAGCAGCGGCAGCTAATGCAGCAGCAGCTACTATTGCTTTGTTTGAGCTATCACCCCTTGCTAGAGCTGCAGATGCTGGTCCTGGCGATCTTATGGCGGATTCAACTCTTGATTGATTAACATTATCGTGAATAGAAGATCCTCTTCTATGAATTAAGCTTTGTGATTTCTGTGATTCATTAGAGGATATTGATACGTTTCTATTATCAAAATTATTTGCTGCAGGGGGTGGTATGGACATTGCCGGTGGTGAGTTTGATGCATTAGAATTAACAGCCGGCACACTGATTTCACTTGAGGTGATCTGTTTTTTTGATTGTGTAGAAAATAGCATCAACAATCCAGCAGCCTCATCATCTGTTTGTGCAACAGGTGGAGGTGAGATGTTACTTGACATGAGTTGTTTGAGTTATTGTTGTTATAATATTTCTTAGTGCAGTTATTTGTTTGTTTAATGTATGACTTATGCTATCTAGCAGTTGAATAATATGGTATTAGCCTTTTTGCTTTGTTTTAATGTAATTTGATTCCAAACAACTAGCCTTGTATGATTTAACGATGCTATGATTCTATGTACAGATTACCTACCATAAGAGTTAACAAGACCCTGTACGAGAGGTATATACGATATACGATAAACGATTGTGCAAATAGAAAACGACGGTCGACGCAAAAAAAAATGACAAAAAAGGTGTACAAAATATTTCGAAGTTTCTGGTGCACGGATAAATGTTTTTTTACGGATCTGGTCAAAACTACATGAATCTTTCATCAACTCCACCAGCCTTCACCGGTGTAACAGACTTATTTTTACGACAAACTGAACCATGGCACACAGACTATTAGCTCAAGTTGTTATAACAGGTGCAAGAGTGTTTGGTAGAGCCTTCACAGAAGCATACAAAGAAGCAGCAGCGGCAACAACTGCACAACAGGCAAACAAGGCCAGCGGCAATGCAGGTAAGAAAACAAATGCAGCTTCAAGAGATGGTGATATAACATTAGATGAAGCATGTAAGATTTTAGATGTTGATCTCAGTGGGTTGAGTATTGATAAAGCACAGAAAAAATACGATTATTTGTTTGATATTAATTCAAAAGAGAAAGGTGGATCATTTTATGTTCAATCCAAAGTATACAGGTCAATGGAACGTATTAAAAATGAATTACAATATCTAGAGGAGTTTCAAAAAGCTAAAGAAGCTGAGGGAAAAAAACCTGATGAAACGAAAGCAACGTGACTTTGATCTAACTAGATTAGCCTTTTCCATTTCCACTGAAAAAAAAATACGTTTTGTAGTTATTGTTTAGTGATTCTCTGTAAATAAATATGCATAATATTAGGTGACATTTTTAGAAGAAATGTTTGAAGGCATCAAGCTACGAATCATAAAGATACTACTTTTTTACATGGTAAAGGATATTTAGGACCACAATTAGCGGGATCAGTAAATAGCGAGACTTGATGTCTCACATCTTAAAGATCTAACTTCAAACTAACGCAATCCAATTATTCTAAGAACCTGAAACGAAATGTTAGCCGTGACAAGGGTGTTAATCGAGTCGACAAACATTTAGCTGAACTTGACGTCGATCGAAACCTAAGACAGCTGCATGGCTGAATGATCAACTATCAAATGGTTCTATAATGGGGATCCGTAGATCCCCGGAAATTATACGTATTAGTATAACCTCTACTGATGTGGTAAATGAAGGGATTCAAGAAAGCGAAAGATAGGAAAGGAAGGAAATGTTTTTCCTTTTATACTCGCGATGAATTTTTCAATACGTTTATTTTTTTATTCTCACACTGAATCTTCAATCCAGGGTTTTTTTGAATGTACCAGCTGTAAGTGGAATGCAATACTTCTACAAGATATACACATTATATACCAATCATATTTATCAACTGTTCTTCTTGAGATTCCGCATCTCCCAACTGGACGATAGTTCCTAATTCAGGAAGTTCCGCAATCATATTTGTATCTCCGTTATTTGTTTCCGTTTCAATTGCTGTGCTTTTATAAACAGGTTTGAACAAAGTTTTGTTGAAAGCATCAAAATCATAAACGTTTTGAACCTCTTTGTGAAACTGTGCAAGTTTCTCTTCATTGGCTTGTTTCTGTAATTCTTTTATCTCTTCGTCATCGGAAAGATTATCGTCTAGATTCAGATCATCTGGCGTTTCGGTGAAAAGAACTTCGCCATTCTGAATTTCAACATTCATAACAGTTTGTCCCCTTCCACCACGTTTCAATTCCACCTCTTCCATTTTTGAACGTTGTTTCTGCTGTCTCTTGAATTGTAAAACTCTTTCAATAGGTGAAGCCCATAAACTTCCTCCATTAGTCGGTAAATCAAAATCTGATGCGTTGTCAATGATCTTTGTTCTTTCAGCACCGTTATCTTGAAAGTTAAGTAACATAGCCAATCTTTCTTCAGCTTTGATGAGCTCTTCATCTTTCTTATGTACTGATTTGTAGTAATCTAATTCTTTCTTTGTTTGTTCCACTAGTTTTTCTTCTTCCTTCTTCCGTTCTTCAATCTCCTGCTTTTGTTTCTCAGTTTCTGCAAGTTTTTTATAAAATTGCTCTTGAACTTTGAAATTGTTTTGACCTGGTGTATTCAAGGTAATTTTCATAACATTTTTCTTCTTAGGTTTTGAAGCTTCAGGTTTCCCTGAAGCTGCTTTCGCATCTGCTTCTAGCTCCTCCTTCCTTCGGGTTATAACCTCCATCATTTGTTGTCTATCATCATCCGTAATCAACGACTCTCCACAAAAAGAGCATGGTTGAAGACCTTCTTTTTCACAAATAATTTTACCGCAATTCAAACAGTTTGGATACATCTCAAATAGCGGATGCTTTGTGGCGTTGCAATTACAAACTCTTATATCACCAGCATTGCTTGTATCGTTAAGTTCTAGCTGCATCAGAACTTCATCTAGATCATTGATACTATCAAGTTTCTTCTTCACCTCTTTATTTCGAGCTTTTTGTATCTCCACCGTCTTTGGTTTAAGGTCAAACATTTCGGAGGTAGTTGTTCCACCTTTAGTATTATTTGCCATCCTTCCTTTACTCTTATCTGTCGCTGCCAATGGTTTTGTTTTCACTAAACGTATTCCAGATGTTTTTGGTTTAATAGAGACTAGCTTAGATGCTGCTGGCTTTGGTGTAGTTTTTGAAGTGTTCTTCACTAATGGCTCAGTTTGTTTCTTTTCGACAGCAGTTGATCCAAAAAGCATATCTGAAAACTTGCTGATAAACTGGAATGTCAAGTCCGACGGTCCTAATATATCTAGGAAATGGTTACTCATATCTTCTCTAGATTTGAAATTGCTTAGTGTGTATTGAACCATTTCATCAATTGATTCATCGTCAAGTGGAATTATATTCTTAATTTCATTTCGAGCAAATTGTTTAATTTGTGATAGACTGTGTGATGACATACTGATTATGTGGACTTAGATTATTCTGAAGTTCGATATGGATCGGATTTGTGTATGAAAAATCGATATCTCAAGATGAGAGGAGATGAAAAAAAAATAAAGGGCAAATGAAAAAATGGTCTTCCGTAGTGGTATTTATTTTCCTTCTGCAATAGAAACAACATCATTCAGGTATGTCTTCCACTTGTAAAGATGAAGAAACACAATTGAGAGAAGCATTAGTTAAGCTGGAAAGTCAGATTAGTTTACAAAAGGAGATAGTTCAGAAATTATTAGAAGCTAAACAAAAGAAAATTTCAGATGAAAAGAACAAGTTTGAGCATTTGAAGATATTAGTAGACAATCAAAAAAATGAAGAGAAACTTGGAATTAACAAAGAAAATAAAGTTAGTAAACCTTTGCATAGTAATAAGAACGCTAAACTTGAAACGAAAAGCGATGATATACATGTTCCAGATACCCCATTTACGAGAAGAGCTCTTGCCAATAGAGCTAAATATTACAATCATAACCGATATGTTTTTGCTGGATACAAATTTGTATTGCATAATAACAAATTGAGATTATTATCAACGAAACACGAGTTGACCAACCAACCATTGTTAAATGCTGATGCGATGCCTGCATTTCTAACATTCAAGGGGAACACATACATCAAAACACCATCCGGTGATTACATACTTGAAAAGCATGGCAAAAAGTATGTTACTTATAACAGAATATCACCAGCATGCAAAATACTAACACCTGAAACGAACTCTATGAGTCACCACTCTGACAGCCAACCACCCAAGCCTTTCTGTACTTACTACACGAGCACAGGGAACTGTACTCGTGCCAATTGTCCATTCAGACATGTTCCAGGAAGGATTGCACTTTGTCCGACATTGCAAAGCATGAGACACAAGTGTCTTAACAAGGTATGCCATTATTCTCATTCTCCATCTCAGTACAATGCACCTAGCTGCACATTCTTTCAGACGGGAAGCTGCAGTAATGAAAACTGTATGTTTACCCATAAGTTAGAGAATCCAAACGCACCGATTTGCAGAGAGTTTGCGTATAACGGATACTGTGAGGACGGTATTGATTGTCGGCTTACGCATTCAAAACAGTGCCCAGACTTGAAAGAGTATGGTCGCTGTTTGCGTGGGAGGATGTGTATGTGTGTGCATAATACTGAGATTTTGGAGAGGGAGGGGAAGGCGATGGAAGTAAGGAATAAAGATAATGACAATGTTATCCAAATTGTGTATGATAAGAATTCAGATTCTGCATCTGACGATGATTCAAATGATGATTCAGATGATGATAATGTAGAGTTTATTGTAGGACCGAATGGTCATGAGCTAAGCTCTAATGAGAATTTTATAAAGTTATAAACTTATTTTTTTAGTATTTTTTTTACCTTTTATAGACCCCAAAATATAAATAGATTAGCAAAACGTGATAATAAAACATTTCAAAGTTAAGTTGGAAATGTTTACGTGTGAAATAAAACCTGAAAAAGAAAACCTAAGAAAAACAAAATGAAAAGAAACAATACAAATCAAATCAAATTAAAATAAATAGTGAAGACTATTTGAGTTCATTGTTTAATTCGTAATTGATAGCATCAATAAGGTCAAAATTACCTTCATTCCTTGACTTGATGGAAATATCAGCATTACCCAATTTGAGGAGAGGATCATCTTCATGTAAAATTGTAGAAACATTATATTCAAGGGGTATAAGATCTTCTTCGCTCTCTTCTGATTCATCATCTTCGTCATCATCTTCGTCATCATTATCATTGCCAGCAATAACTTGAGACAAACCATTGTTTGGATAAAGTTCATTTTCATCAACCAGTTCTTCACTTTCAAGAGTAAGATAATTGAGATTATACTCTTTGTTTTGTGGTGATCTGCTATTGACAGGGAAGTCTTTTACATTATTTTGTTCCCTTGCAATTTCCTTATCAATAGCAATTGATATTTCAGTATATGAATCATCTGGATTCATTACTAAGAGTGCTTTCTTATTATCCTGGAAAGAATCAGTATGATTGTTTAGTAAAACTGATGGTGCGATATTTTCATAGTTTGGTAATACCGAAATTATTTCATTTGGAATGCTATGATTTATCTTTCCAACAAGAGGTTTAGCAACAGAAATGGCTTTCCTAATAGCAAGTGGTTTTGTTGGGGACAAACCTGCAAATATCATTGATTTCTTCATATGATCATTTATAGAAGAGGTACTACAAGTTGTAGCAGTAATATTGGTAGCAATTCTAATATTTTCTTTGTCTCCTTGTAAATCTGTGACAATACCATCAAAATATGGACAGTTTATTAATTCTGCAGCGGTTGCTCTTCTTTGCGGATCCCATGTTAAACAAGATTTCACCATTTGAAAAAAATCAAGTGTTTCTTTTGGGGTAAAATCAGTTCTTTTAATTAAACTTTCTAATCTGTAACCAAAATGTTTTGGGAACATCAAACCAAGTTTGGCAGCAAGTGAATTAGCTTCATTCCAAAACCCGCCAAATGGTATCATTGAATTTTGTTGATAATTATAACCAACTTTATATTCAAAATCATCATAAATTTTAG
Organism: Pichia norvegensis; assembly: GCA_030570285.1. Classification (NCBI taxonomy): domain Eukaryota; kingdom Fungi; phylum Ascomycota; class Pichiomycetes; order Pichiales; family Pichiaceae; genus Pichia; species Pichia norvegensis. The sequence goes on from JAJLVM010000168.1 coordinate 102,302, forward strand.
AATTAAAATCATGTTTATGCATACTCTGTAATGCCATAATTTGGAAATTTTTATTAGGGTTACCTAAGAACTCCATTATTTTACAACATTGATCCAATTCATTTTTACCAGGAAACAAAGGATAAAAAGTTGCACATTCAACAGCAACACAACCAAATGCCCAAATATCAATTGGATAAGAGTAATATTGATTTCTAAATAAAATTTCAGGTGATCTATACCATCTAGTTGAAACATAAGCAGTGAATTGCTTTTGATTTGTTTCATGTCTAGCTAAGCCATAATCTGCAAGTTTAATAATATAAGAATTTTCACGTTGACTTGGTGGTATATTACTTCTTGAACCAAAATAGTTTAAATTTTGCATAACCAAGATATTTTCAGGTTTTACATCTCTATGAAAAAACATATGTTTATGAATATGAGAAATTGCACTTAGTAGTTGTGATAAAGCCGATTTTAAAGTTCTTGGTGAGAAAACAGTACCATTTCTTGCTTTCATTAATTGGTAAAGATTTTGATCCATATTTTCCATAACAATGTTAAGTTTCATATAAGAGCGATCAATGAAAACGTCAATAATTTGGACAAGATTAAAATGAGAATTAACAGAGAAGATAAATTGAATTTCTTTAATTCTTGAATAATCGGATCTTCTTTTCAATTTTTTGTTCATTGTTTTGATAGCAATCAATCCATTGTTATATTTGTAATAAATAGACAAAGGATGCAACATAGTACCTGGGAACTCTTCCATTTCTTTAATTTGATTTTGCATAACGTCATTTGACATTTTGTACAACGATACCGTTCCGAAGCTCCCTGAGCCAAGTTCTTGGATCAATTTGAACCTAGCACTGAAAGGCTTGATAGGAATTTCATGATCGCTGGACATAATCTCTGACATGGCCGCTAAACACAGACAATAAGCATAAAAGAAGCAAAAACAGTTGCAGAGCCTGCTCTCATGATTCTAGGGGTACCCCGAGGTTTACCCCTTTTGATAACCGCAGCATCTGCCCCGTTTGCAGGATGCGCTGTGAGGAATCGCGGTTGCCGTTAGATCTGCACCCGTTGCCCGTGCTGAGCCGCTGATAACGGTTTGTCGCTTTTGCTTTCGCGGAGGGGAGAAGGGTGACGGAAGAAGTGAGGATGAGTGTTCAATGGCATGTGGGTGTGGGTGTGACTGTTACTGTTACTGTTACTGCTACTGCTACTGCCGATGATTACTGAGCTGGAGAAGTTGCAGAGACAGAGTGACGATGAACGTGTGTCGTTGCTGAAAGTTTTATGGAAAATTGTGCATAACGATATGTACAGCGATTTTGAGAAACACGTACTAGCAACGCAACCTAATGATTGTTCAATTGTTCAAAAATATTCAAAGATTGAAAGCTTCCCCATAATTGGACGGCCACATCTTGAAAAGGTAAGTGTTAGTACTTTTCACAGTGATCATCCCTTACGTGAGTTTCATAAACGATCAGTACAAGCAAATGTTGACGTTGCAAGGGCGCAGCTTGCTAAGATTGAAGAATTACCAGTGATTATATTTTTGCATGGTTTAGGTGGTCAAATGTCACAATTTGAACCTATATTGCAAGAATTAAGGAATTGTGCCGATATGTTTGGTATTGATTTACCTGGATTCGGGAATTCTAAACGACCAAGTAGAGAAGATGCTAGTAAAGGATTGAAGTTTATGAGACTATCCGAATACAGCGAGGAAGATCTTGTACAAGTTGAAGAAACACTAGCTAGGATGAAAGATGAAGATTTCCAGACTGATGCAATTGTTGATATGTTGTTTCAAATTTTAGAGCATAAATTTCATGGACGTAAATTTATATTTATTGCACATTCGATGGGGACACACATTGGTGTTAAATTAATTGATAGGATTGAAGTTGGGAAAGTTGAAGCATTTGTGATGATGGCACCTCCGAAAATAAAGGATCATCCTGAAGCAGATATTGTGTTACGACTTTCATGGAATAAAAAACTAGCCTTGTTTGCTTCATGGTATATTCCTAGATTATTTGACGTTTTACGATATTTTGACAGAAGAGGAGGATTACATTCACACAGTGTGAACAATTATATTCATATTGAAAAAGGTCAAGAAGATATATTGAAACGACTACGACAGCTCCGTTGGAATTTAGACACAGAGTCAAGTATTTTTTTAAAGTACGTTTTCGGGTTCAACAGTATCAGTCGATTTGATGTTTCAGATATGGTTACTAAGACTTCACGTGTAATGATTTGTTGCGGAGAATTTGATACGGTAACACCTATAGGGGAGTCGGAAAATATGATGAAAGTTGTTAAAGAATATGGAGGAGATGTTTTATTTGAACGTATACCACAAGCTAATCATTCATTGTTTCTTGACAAACCTAATTTATTAGCAGGTAGTATTTATCAATATATTGAAGAACTGGGATTAAATGTCAGTTGCACGTGGGTGCTTCAGGTTAAAGCATTACTCTCTGGTGATAAATGGGGGTTAAAAAATGAAGCTAAATGGAATAGTGTTAAAACTATAAGTGATGAACTTGCTGTACCTGAAGGTAAACATCGTAGTTTCTTATTGGGGATGAAAACATTAAGAGAGACCGATAAAGTGCATAATCCTGTTAAATTTGAAGTTGATCATCCAGAAATCTACGCTGTTATTGATATTGGATCTGATACACCATCATATGAACCAAAGAATTTTAAAAGGATTAAGTATGTGAAGTATAAAACTGAGAGTAAAGTTACACCAGATAATGTTACAATTATGAAATTTATTGAATTAGTTAGTGAATTAATGGAAGAAAGGGAATATAATGAACAATTTATTGCAGTACATTGTCATTATGGACAAAATCGGACAGGATTTTTAATATGTTGTTATCTTATTGAAAAGCTATGTTGGAGTGTGAGTGAAGCAATTGAAGGATTTGAAAAGGCTAAACCACCAGGGATTAAACATGTACATTTTAAAAATGCGCTGTACTTACGATACCAAGAGTGATATATGTAAAGTGTATTGTAAATAGATTTTTTCTTTATAATGATATACAATAATTGATTAGAAGTAAATGTACCTATTTTTTTAGTTTAATGGATGTCAAGTCTCCCAGAGACGACAAATGGATTTGATTAAAATTAACTGAGCCCCGGCCAAATGAAGTGAAAATGGGTGAAAAACAAGCGAGTTGACGAGCCGCGCGCGAATTTTCCTTTTTTTTTTAACCTTTAAGATTTGTTACTAGAAAAGAGTAGAGTGATAATAATAGCACTGAAATGGTGGTGAGTGGTGAGTGAGTGATTGTAGTAATACTATATTCTGAAGGCATTTCCGACACCAAAGTAGCCATGGGTTTGTTCTACTGATTCGATTTTTGGGTTGATTGTTTCCTTGATTGGCATCATGAAGGGTATAGTGAGAGCAACTGAAAGGTAAATGAAAGCATAAGTTTTAGTCATTTTAAGTCTTTGCATCATCATTGAATGAGTGTATTTATGTATTTGTTGATTGGGTATGAGTGATAGTAGTGGTAGTAATAGGAAAGTAAAGTAAAGTGTTGAAGAAAGAAGAAGGAGTACGCGTTGTGTTTGGGTTATACGAGATCATGAAGGGCAGGTACGAGTATTTATCTGTCCATCTATTTATCTCTGTATTTACACGCCAGGGCGGAGAAAGGTTCCCGTGAGAGTGCCCGCAATGCCCAGTAGTGGGCCCAGTAATCCCCAGTGTTCCCCAGTAATGCCCAGTGTTTCCCAGTGGTGGCGTTTGTTGGGCCCTGCTCGGAGTTCTCAGTGTGGCGCCCGGGCAAGTGGTACGATTTTTCGCCACTTTTTTCCTCTCGCTGGTTTTTTTGGCCTTCTGTCGTGTCGCTTTCCGTTTTGGGCGCGTTTCTGGCTTTTCGCATTTCCGCTTTTTTTGGCATCTTTCAGAAAAAAAATTTGTTGTTCTCCGGGATGTGGCTGGGGCTTGTGTGGCTGGTGCGATTGCCCTGGTTTTGTGTTTTTCTCCACCCACTGACTGACACGACTTCAACTCCAAGCATCTAATAGCCACTACTGGTAGCTACTGAACTGCCTGAATCCCCTGGAGTGACTCTCTGCAATGCCTGCGATTCCTGTCGACTTCTCACCAGCCATCCGTGCTGCACAGCTCCCGCCACAAACACCCACTCTTGCCGATTACAGCAGCATTGTTTCCACGCCCACTGGTTTAACCCTCATTGAAATACAAGGCGATCTATCTGTCCCGTTGGAGAAACCACACGGTCTTTCCGAAAAAGAAGAGACTTTGTTTGAAAAACGTGAAATACCTCCTGTCTTCTCTGACGGTACAGAAACTGGACCTGTCGATGTAGTACGCTTTGGTCGTCTGGAGATTGACGACACAATGACAAAAGCTACTTTATTCGTTTCCTCCACACAGAGACTTATTGGCACTATTGAGAAGATCGATCCGCCCCTTGGTGTCCTCAAAGTAGTGCATCCACACGGTGACGACGCCAGTGAAACACACTGCGAGGTTGTGGACGTCGTTCGACGCAAGGCTGTCTTCCGCCACAGACCTCTTCCAATCATGTAACGAACATGCTGAGCCGCGTTCGAGAACACCAACGGTTTTTCTTTCTCCGCAGCGAATCTGAATGGACAACTGGTATTTTCGAATTGAGTTTTGAGTTTTGAGTTGCATTTCAATCAAATTCAATTCATTCTCTCATCATCTTCAAGGTACGCTCTTACGCATTCTTTCGTTCACTCATTCACACATCCATGCACACACGACACTTATTGACAGCTGCAATTGCTCTTCTAACTACTTCTACTGCATTCGGTCTTCCCACTTACACCATAGCTGACGAGGACCTTTACATTCAGGTGCAAAATCAGCGTGAGCTACCACCCCTTGAAGCAGTACTTGATCCACAATCACTGCCTGTTCAGCCTTCTTTGGATCCTAATAGTGCAAAACCTGATGGTGTCAATGTATTTGACCCATATGCTGAAGTATTAGAGATTCCACACTGAGTTGCCCTGACTATTATCGTTTCTACCCGTTTTATATATGCATCCGTTTATATTTATTATACCCGTTATTTCAACATTTCGTCGATCCTTATTTCTCGCTGCGCCACACGACATTGTGAAGAAAAAAAAAAAAAATTATTGACGCGCCTCCGCAACCGTTTGAGACACAAACTGACACCAAAGTAAAGTAAACCATCTCTCCAAGAAGACAAACCCCACAAACAATCACCACACGCCATGGTTGCCACGGATGGCCAAATCCCTTCTCCACAGCCAAATGCAACAAGGCTAGTGTTTTTCAATATTAATGGCTACAAAACACTTACTCATTATCATCCATGGAACGAACTTGGGTCTATGGCTGATATTCTCCGTTTCATGCATGCAGACATTCTCTCCTTTCAAGAACTCAAACTGCAGAAACTGGATGTTAACCGGAACATTGCAGTTATCCCCGGGTACCACTCTTTTATTACTGTACCGAAAACTAAGCGTGGTTACTCAGGGACTGCCCTCTTCATACGAAACTCGCTTAACGTTGTCAAAGTTGAAGAAGGTATATCTGGATACCTTGACGTATCTTCTGACCCAGGAATTACGTACCGTAAGATTTGGGAGAAACTGGGTGATGATTCTTTAGCTATTGGTGGATATACAGATAACATAATCGATTGGAAAGAAGGTGTTGCAATGGACTCTGATGGACGGGCTGTAATAGTAGAACTTGAAAATTCAGTTGTTATAATTGCTGTTTATTGTCCTGCAAATTCAATGGCAACTGAAGATGAAGAACTCAAACGATGTTTGTTTCTTACAACATTATTCCAAAGAGCTGAAAATTTACAGAAACTAGGTAAACATGTGGTTATTATGGGTGATATCAATGTCGCACCTAGTCTAATTGATCGTGATGATGCAATCAACGAAGCCGTTAAGGCAGGGGTTGTCAAAGTAACTTCAAATTTTGAACAAAACAATATCGAAACAGTCCTTGCATTCCGCAAAGATACACAATCAAGACAAATTCTTCACGATTATCTGTACGATGAACTCAATCTTCAACCAGATAAGAACAAGGATAAAATCTTACACGATCTTACTCGTCAAAAGCATCCACAGAGGCTTAAAATGTACACTTGTTGGAACACCATGCTCAACAATCGACCAATGAATATCGGATCTCGTATTGACTTATTTTTAGCCACACGCAGCATCAGTGATAATCTACTTACATCCGATATTTGGCCATTCCTCTACGGGTCCGATCACTGTCCTGTTTACTGTGACATTGATATGACAAATTTCCAATCAACCTCACGTGTTAAACGTATTAAACATTTTGAAGCGGTATCTTACTACGGGTTAGGAGTTACTAAAAGCATTGACGCATTTTTCCGTTCCTCACGTGTAAAATCAACAACTCCACCACTACCACCACTATCACCACCACCTGCGCAAACTACAAAACGTGCAGTTTCAACACCACTTTACAGTTCTCGAAAGAAAGCAAAGGGCCAGAGCACGCTCGCTAATATTGTCAAGGAGAAAGAGAAAGAGGTAGAAGAGAAGGCTAATAGTTCACTTTTTGTCGACAGCGACGATGACGAAGAATCAGCCATGGAACAAAAGGCTGGTTTGTCAATCAAAATACCAGTGGATCAGAAAGTGAGAAAACCAATATCTGCTCTCCTATTCAGAGACATGCTTTCTGTGGGTAACTACGGCACAACACCGCAATGCGATCACAAACTGCCCTGCGTTCTTCGTATCACCAAAAAAGGACCAAACGCAGGACGCAAGTTCTGGTGTTGTGGAGTTCGAGGCGTCAATAACGACACATGGACAAGCACAGAAGAGCACAATCCAACTGCTCTTGATCCAGACAGCAATCAACAGTGCAGGTTCTTCAAGTGGGCTCAACGGCTCAACTGAAGCGCGAACTGCAAAGAGAAAAAAAAAAGGCGTATGCACTGACTGACTGGGGAGAAAAGTTTCATTTCATTCCTGTGCTAAAAATTTTCTACTCTTAGCGTAGGTGTATAGATTGTTTGCTGGTAGGTCAAGCATGAGTGAAGAGAAGAGTAAAGTTGTTGAAATTCCAAAGGAGACACTAGAAGAGGTTCTTTCAAATGATCCTGGTAAGGGACAACGTGTGAGTGGAAAGAATTGGAAAGTTGAAAAAAAGGCATTTAGAATCAAATCTCTCGGTGTGCGTACAGCTTGGGAGAAACGACAAGAACAAAGATTACGTGAAAAGGAGGAGAGACAAAGATTGAAGGACTTGCAGGCTGAAAAGGAAGCAGCACATCGTGCAAAGATCCAAAGAATTAAGGAAAAACGTGAAAAGAAGGCCGAAGAGGAAAGATATGAAAGATTATCACAAATAATGCACGCAAAGAAAGTTGATAGACTAAGGAGAAGGGAAAAGAGGAATAAACTCCTTAAAGAACGTTAAATAACTCATGTATACTAATTAAACCAATTCTTTACTAACAAAAGTTGTGTAGGACTTTACAATTAAACTTATTACGCATCGTTATTTTATTTACGAAAAAAAAAAAATTTATGTGTTATCTGACACCCCTCTTTCCGTTCTCGAAAGATCCAGACGAGTTCTTATTAACACAACGTTTATCTCTCCACCCATTATCACGAATCTAAACCTACCGTCAAAAGCTAAACTTTTGACAAATAAAAGCATGCAATAGATTCATCTGTCTATTAGCCTCAATGCAGTTCAAATACAGTCAAATAAGCGAAAACCACTTCCAAAGAATACGCTGCTTAAATCCAACGTGAACAAACATGTTGTGAATAAAAACTATCCACGATTGTAAACGTCAAATTCAAACAACTAGATAATCATTTAAATGACTGCAAAGAATATGCAAATCCACAAACAAACAGACAAGTCCACGCAAAAACTTCTACCTCCCTGCCTGCAAAAGCAAAGATAGGAATAGCGTACTGTCTATAGGATGGTTTTGGTACAAGAAAGGAAAAAAATTTCAAGAACCTCCCATAGAAATATCTCAATCAACATGCGGATCATGTCCACCTTTTATACTTTACACGCGCTATAAATTTTTCACTTTACCCTAGATCAACGGATTGCACAGCGTGTGAGGGCTTCTCTAGAGTTGAGTTATCAGCAAATGCACGGTATCGGTGTATTGGACATCGCTAGGGTACTATCTGGTCTGTTACTACTTCATGCATTGCTTTCATATACTATAACCGGATCTTCTACGTGGGGGTACGACGGGAAATATGTTGACACGCATTATTTATGGCATTTATTACGTGGTGCTCCATTACGTACATTCACTCCCACTTCACTTGCTGCTGAAGTAGCTAGTAGTGAAAGACTCTTGGTTTCAGTTAACAGAACTGTTTTTGATGTTACAGCTAGTAGAGAAGTATATGATCCACATCGAATAACTGCTCGATATAGCGTTTTCGTGGGACGTGATTGTACACGGATGTACGTTAACGGATGCTTCCGTGATGAGGAGCAGTGTTCATGGGATACTCGTGAATCAGGATTTGATGAAGAATGGGTAAAGAAAACTGTGAAACACTGGGTCGATTTCTATACCAACCATAAGAAATACTGGGTCGTAGGTTACCTTGACGTGGGTAACGAAGATACTTGGGATACACCTCCACCTGCATGCCTAGATGGGTTACGATACCCTGTTTGGTAATATTTTTTTGTTACATAAAAGTGGGTTTATAAAGCACATAAGGGGAATAGTTTATGAATAATAATATGTAATGTTCAATGCTTGATTAAATCTTTCTTTAGTAAATTATTAATCACTGAAAGGATAGAGTTAACGGTAGCCTTAGTAATGGATTCATGAGCTCCAATACCCCATTGACGAACACCATTTGTTTCAATGTAAATGTAAGAAGCAGCCTTTGTTTTGGAACCTTTACCAACAGAATGTTCCGAATACTCAACAACTTCAAGATCAGTGTTGAAAAACTTACCAAATGCATTAAGCAAGGATGAAACTGGACCATTACCAGTACCAGAAATGTTGTGTTGCTTACCATTTATTTCAATTACTGCATACACGTTGGTAACTTCTTCGGATTTCTTGTCATAATTGTACTCTGTCATCTTCAAGGATTCAGTACTCTTAGAGTCGATGTTGTATGTTTCTTGAAGTAAGCTGACAATTTCATCAGACTTCAATTCACGACCTAAAGCATCAGCATTGTCTTGCACAACCTTAGAAAATTGGATTTGCAGTTGTCTTGGTAAGTCCAGACCTAAAGCTCTTTCAACGATCCACGCTGCACCACCTTTACCGGATTGTGAGTTGACTCTGATAACTGCTTCGTAACTTCTACCTAAATCCTTTGGATCAACTGGTAAATATGGCATCATCCATCTAGTGTCACCTTTAGCTAATCTCTTTTCATGTTCAATAAAACCTTTCTTGATTGCATCTTGATGGGAACCTGAGAATGCACAAACAACAAGAGAACCACCGTATGGTGCTCTTTCATGAACTGGAATCTTATTACCCCTTTCAACGACATCAATAACACCTTGAATATCAGAAAAATCTAATTCTGGTGAAACACCATCAGTGTACATGTTCAATGCAACAGTTACTAAATCAACGTTACCAGTTCTTTCACCGTTACCAAACAAGCAACCTTCAACTCTGTCTGCACCTGCAAGTAAACCTAATTCGATAGCTGCAACACCACAACCTCTATCATTATGACAGTGAAGTGAAACAACAACTTTCTCTCTTTCACTTATATTTCTGCAAAAATACTCGACTTGATCAGCGTACGCGTGTGGACCTGCAACTTCAACAGTTGCAGGAAGGTTAAAAATAATTGGATTGTCAACGGTTGGTTCCCATGCCTTTTTCACTGCTTCACAAATTTCAAGTGCAAAGTCAGATGGTGTGTCGGAGAAACATTCTGGAGAAAATTGGTAGACCCATTTTGTGTGTTGTTTAGATGGATCATCTTTTGTAAGAGACTTGACAAGTAAAGCTGTTTCAACAGCTTTCTCCAATGCCTCCTTCTGTGACATTTTAAACACAACATCTCTGAATAAATCAGATGTTGCAAGGTATGTATGAACAATTGCAGTTGGTGCACCATCTAAAGCTTCAACTGTTCTTCTAATCAAATGTTCTCTTGATTGCACAAGACATTGAAGTGCCACATCCTTAGGACAGTTTTCAACGGCGTATCTTGTAAAATCAAAATCAGTTTGAGAAGCTGAAGGGAATGAAACTTCAATTTCTTTGAAACCAATTTCAAGAAGTTTATGGAAATATTCCTTCTTCTGATCAACGGACATTGGATCAGGCAAAGACTGATTACCATCTCTCAAATCGGTAGAAAGCCATCTTGGTGCCTTTTCAATTTCCTTGTCTGGCCATGTTCTGTCATGCAGTTTAATAACTTTAGCCCTAGAATATTTTGTTGATGGGTCCTTCAACATATTTTTATAAGCAAGCCTTGAAGCTTCCTTAAATGCAACTATAGTCTGCTTAAACATGGCTGTAGCTGTTATGGATGATATACAAACGGATGAAAGAAGTGAATAGATTCAGAAGAATAAGTGGGGGATAAAGTAATAAATGATGTATAAAATGGAGTAATAGTTGTGGTTAGTGAAAAATCAGTCAATCCCCAACCCCGCAGCTGAAAGTTATGTCATATCACAATAGAAGAACTGTGAATGGGTCAGCGCTGCGGGCCGGTGCCGGCGCTGGAGGGGAAATGGGGGCGGGCCCCATAATCGCTGCACCGCCGGTGCCGGAGAAACACCCTCTAGCTGGCCTCTGCTAACCGAGATGCTTCTTGATGGCACCTATTTCAACGCAGAAGGGCAGCACGAAGAGCACTCTGTCTCTCTGTAGTGAGTGCTACCGTCTTAAGAAGTGTTTCTGTCACTGATGCGTCGTTTCGGAGTGTGTTTAACACCGGCAACACGTCGCTGTATGCAGCATGTGAGTCGTCGCCAGGTTTTGACAGAGCGTACTCTTGTGCTGCTATGAGTGGATCTACACCGGCAACACGGAGAAGGAACAATGTCAATAGTCCGCTTATGTCCCTTCCATTGGAGCAGTAATAAAGTACGGGAGTTTGCACATCAATTATGTGGTCAAACAGTGGTTTGCACAATTGAAGCAATTTAGGAAGTATACTCACGTAATCTTCTTTCAATGTATTATTGTTTGTAAATAGCGTAGGTGAAAATTCACCTTTGATAAGGGATTCAGATGAAAATGAGGGGAAACTTGTGTTACCTTCAATTGTAAGATCAAACACTTTACCAATGCCAAGGGTGTGTAGCTGTGACTCACTGACTTTGGACAAGTCATCAGATCGGAAAATGAAATCAAATTTAACAACATTTCCTGAGATTGTATTGAAACCACCAATATCTCTAATGTTGGCATTGCCAATGCTTTTCCATCTAGGTAAAAATCTGTGAATATACTTTGTCTTCTCGTAAAATCGTTCCTGCATTGCCCTAGCTGACACCCATTCCGAAAGTTTATCAGCAACCTCAAAATTGTAATCAACTACACCGTTCTTTATTGGTTTTGCAGATGTTTCCCATTCACTCTCTGGTACTTTATCAACACCAAAAAAGCAGTGGTCGGCGTTAGGTATAATGACAAAAGTGTTACGTCCTTTCAATGCATTCACATACATCGCAGCATCCTCTAAAGGAATAACATTTTCACGAGATCCATAAAGACATAATGTATCAGAATCAAAAGTAATGTCTTTAACTTTATCCATATACAATTCACCCAAACTTGAAGATTCTATTTTAGGAATCCAAACATCTGTATACCTACCGTCTTGAAATCCTTTAATATAATGACCGCCTACTTTTTCAAAGTCCGGATGTGCTCTTTTAATGTTATCAGTCAATCCTGATCCAATGAACCTTCCTGCACAAGCACCAAGATTCGGTACAAACTTGTCCTGATTCTGCAACTGCCAATTGAAAACGTCTACCACTCCTCTTGAATGACCAATCAATGTATCTACAAACAATTTCTTACCCTGGAATCCACCATTGCTTAAATAATCATAGATCACCGCTATATCTTCAATATCATTTTGTAGTGTGCGACCGTCTGAACCAGTCTTAGTTGAGTCTCCACAGTTTCTAAAGTCAAATCTTACCACATACATATTCTCCTCTCTTGATAGTTTCCTTGCCAATTTAGGTATGAAAATTGAATTTTTGTGACTCCCCATACCGTGCATTATAATTGCTGCTCTTAAAGTAGGTTCACCTTCAGGTTTGCTTAAAATGCAACATATTTGAGAACTCGATTCCCGTGTTGGAGTATTCAGTTTAAACAAAACCTCGTTTTCCTGTAATGTGGCAGCACTCATTGGGAAAATAAGTCAGCTTTTGATTTTCTGCAAATCACAGTAACTTAAAGATGATGTATACATACGTTTGACATTTATTTTACCCCACGCGTCTCTAGAGGCACGCGATAAAGATGCGTTATTAGAGGATACTTGTTTTACACAAGAAGTAGGTGATATATATAAATTTATTTATTTTCTTTGTCTTCGTTAGATACTGAAGTTTGAGAAACTGGTGTTGATGATGCATCACGACGTAGACAATCTTCAATATTATCCAAATTTGAATCAACTTCAGATATTGGCATGTTGGATAATTTAGAAATTAATTTACGATAGTTATCAAGTTTTTCAATATTCAAATCAGGTTTTGCCATTAGATCAATTAACATTTCAACATATTTTTTCCTCAATATTTGTAAAATAGTTAATTTGATGGCACTTTTCAACTTTTCATCAGTTAAAGTTATTTCATGTTCTGGATTTTGTTGTGATAAAACATCAGTTTCATATTGCTGAACAATTTTAGCTAAATTCATTGCCTGTGAACGATCAATCAATTTAGCTAAAAGTTCATGTTTCTCCTCAAAAGATTCGGTTGTTTTCTTAATCTGTAATTCTATACCATTTTTAATACTCTCATTATCATCATCATCATCATCGTCTTTAACATTATCAAGTTTAAACAATTTTAATCCTTCTTTAATATCAAGTGATGTTTTATTTATATCAGTATCCATTTGATTGACTATTAATGTAAGTTCCTTAATATCATCATTTTTCTGTGCAATTTCTTGATCGAATGAATTAGATAAATCATTCAATTTATCCATAAGTTCCATACTAACTTGATTGATTTTCATTGATGTTGTACTAACATGATTACCCATTTGAGTGAGTAATACAGATTGATTTATATTAAGTAATGTGCTAGCAGCACCATTTAATGTTGGATTAACATGATTTTGGAAAGGTTCCATGTAAGAATTCCCATTTCTAGAGAAAGGTTGGTAAGGAGAAATAGGTGCATTAAATGAAGGTACAAACGGTCGCATAAATGAATCATAATGATTCCCGTTTGATGCAAATGATTGTTCTTGTGTAAATTTCTCGCTTAAATAATCGCTTGCCTTATCACCTAATTTATTTTGTAAATCAATTCTAGCACTGTATCCTAATAAAATATTAACACATTTTGTTGCATTGTTTACTGACATGATATGAAGTGCTGTATTACCATCTATATCTTGTTTGTTTAGATAACTATTGAAAACATCATTAGATTGTGTTAATTCCATTATTTTAACAAGTAAATTTTCAGTATAGTATCTAGCTGATGGTAAATTATTTTTATCGAAAGTTGCCAGTGCAATATGATGTAATAAAGTTCTTGAATTTAGATCAATATCTAATAAACAATTAGATAACAAATCGAGTAATTTATTAAACGCTCTTTTTGTATAACAATTTGCATAACTAACTGCTCTTACTATTGGTTCCTCTCCCGTATTATTTAATACTCTAATATCGCATCCTCTATTAATTAAAGTTTCACACATTTGAATATCACCCATTGCGCATGCCCAATGAAGAGCTGTATTACCTTGGTTATCTATCTGTTGATTAACATTAAAACCATTGTAATGATTTGTAATAAAGGAAGGCATTTCGCAATTTGGATTAGTATCGGTTTCAATGAAGTAATTGTACAAAGCTTTCACGTATGTTTTGTCTAAAGATGATTGTGGGGGTATCACATGATTATTAGGGCTTTTAAGGGGATTTGATGAGCTGAATGTAAGGTTTTTCGGACCATTTGGGAAATAAAGTGGAGATGGCCTCCTGAGATCGTTTAAATTATTCATATTATCAGATGCGGAACCTAATGCTTTATCTATATCTTGTTCAGACATAAACTCGACTGTTGAAGGTTCATGTTGAATTTTGGTGTAAAATGAAGTTGGAGGTTTAAAAGAATCGTGGTGTATGCTTAATTTATCAGTATTTGATTCCAATTCAACATCATCGTCGTCATCTTCATCGTCATCATCATCATCGTCATCGTCATCGTCGTCATCTAGATCATCAGCTAAAAGATTTAAATTGTTGGGCTGTACTGGAGAAAATGGGGATTGATTAGGTGCTCTTAGAGTTCGTTTCAGTTGTTCATTATCGTGAGAATTGTAATTCCTGTTGGTGGAAGAGTTTGGTGTTAAATTATTATTGTAATTTGATTGTGATAGATGTAATGCATGCGATGATTTTTGTTTCTTTCTTGAAGATGAAGAAGTGGATGAAGCTGATGATAAAGTTGGTGAACCGGGCGTTTCATTTGATGCACTCCTCTTTTTATAAGGTCTCCTTCCAGAAATTCCCTTTGTATTCTTCTGTTTCGACAATTCATTGATATTTTCTCCTGAAGAAGAAGAAGCAGCAGTTGCTGCTGCTGCTGCAGCTGCTGCAAGTTTAGCTGCTTTAGTTACTCTTGGTTTACGCGTACCAGAAGCGGTGGTAGCGTGATGATGTTTTGGAGCAGGGGGTGGGGTAATGGCACCGTTAGAAATGTAATCGAAAACAGGTGTTAATTCATTAACAACACCGAATTCTTGTGCAATTTCTATAGCTCTTTTCAAAGGAACCCACGTACCTTGATATTTACCGTAACCACCTTGAACTTTCTCATGAACACCAGTTTGAACGTCTTTTTCCAATATCCTTGTTCTTTTAGCCTTTGGGAAGTTTGCAACTTTCAAAATATGGGTAGCATTAACCCATCCGTCTTTTTTCCTCCTCATTACAGAAGATTTAGGATGGATAAATTCATAGACAGCAACGCCAGAATAAGTTGCAGAATATAATTTTTCGTGCATAATAATGGAATTTGTATAGACTTAAATGTGTATAGCCCCGATACTGTAAAGAATCGATAGTAGTATGGAAAAGAGCAAGTAAAAGGATGCAAAAAAGAAAATGTAAGTAGTGGTGTTGTAATAATAATGTACAAATGATTTTTTTTTGAGGGGGTTGTTCTGATTAGCTTGAATAACAGATTAGTTGAAATCCTGTTATTTGTAAGAAAACCCGTGTTGATGGAAAGATAGTGCAATAATTGTTATATGGGAACAAATAATAGGGTATGCGTGTATATATGCGGGGAAGTACAGCACGAGTAGTTGTTGTTCTGGCGTTTGGCGTAGTATTCGATTGCATGTATCCCAGCCAGAGCGAAAAGCAAAGCAAAACAAAAATGCGAGTCGCAAGCGGCGGGCCGCATTGGATGGAAGCCGCGACAGCAGCGCGTGTTGTAGGGGTGCCGCAGGGGCACAACAAGGAGCGTGTCGCGGGGTGGGCTAATCCGCTGAGCCTCCTCTTTTTTCCGCCAGCGCCGATCGACGCGACGCGACTGCAGACGCGGCCAGAATTCAGAGAAACGGAAAAGAAACAAAAAACGCGCTCGACTGCAGCAAACGTAAACACCGGCAGCGGTGCACGTGCCGCGCCGTGTTTCTCCGCGTGGACCTGAAACAGGCAGGATCTGCCCAGTGCGACGCATCGAGCAGGAGCAACCCAACCCACGGTCCAGGTCCCAACTTCTGATGCCCGTCACCCCTTCTTATCGATTCTGTCAGTTCGCACATTTGCATTTACAGCATAAGCGGATTCGAAACATTATTCTACTACTAGAAAAAGAATCGACCTTTCATATAAACAACAAACAACAAACAAAAAAAACAATCTTCAACAAACAACCATTTGATACCAACACCTTATCTTTTATCTCCAACGTTCAAACTATTCGCCCATACCCCACACCTTTACATCGGGTTACACTACTTTCTTATTTCACCCTTCTAACCTACTTGCATATTATTTTATTTACCCACTAACTTATACGCAGCAAGAGTCTTTATTTTTTTTTCTTTTCTTTATCTACTATCATTTAAATGTCTGCTTCTGCTGTATCCGTTTCTGTCTATGAAAAGCCAAAAAGTCCTGATGTTCATATACAATCATCCACTGCTACTACTTTCAAACATACATCCACTATTATAACTTCTAAATTAAGATCTAAAGATACAGAATTATCAGATAATTCATCAGTAAATTCTAAACAAAGTAGACGTCGTTCTATATCTGCATTTACTTTCCATTCAAATACATCTTTTGATCAACAGAAAAGGAGATCTTTTTCAATAAATAAAAATGAATCTTCAAATACTGGTTCTAATGCTTCTATAATGAACCCATTGTTTGGTATAGAAAAGCGTAGATCATTGTCAAATAAACCATCAGGTGCATCAGGTACAAGATTTTTCTCATCTCCTCAATTTTCTTCATCTACACCAAATCTGTCTCCAAAGCAAACAAAATATTTGGATACTGAACTCAAAGCTTCACATAGTTCAGTAACAATTGAAAATATTGAATTCGTTATTCCAGCTATAGTACAAAAATGTTGTGATTATATTTTATCAAATCCTTATACTGAAGGCTTGTTTCGAATGAATGGTTCTATCAAACAGGTTAACATTATTGAATCTGAATTAATTAAAAATTTAGAAAATTATGATTTTGCTTCCGATCCTTCAACATCAATTCATGACGTTGCAGTTGTATTGAAAAGGTGGATATCTAAATTAGATGATGGTCTTTTAACTCCAATGGTAATTGATACTCTTTCAATGAATCAAAAAAATTTATTCGATGAAGAATTTTTAAGTGATTTCGAAGATCATCATCATGATGGTAATGATGATGAAGCATTTAGTGAATTAACTAGTAATAATAATAATGACAATATATCAAATACCCCAAATTTATTATCAGCAGAATTCAACGTACTGGAATCAATAGATAAAACAGATTCACTAATTGAAAGTGATAATTTAACAAAAGAAGAAAATATTGAAAATAATATAGTTGATATGACAAATTCAATCGATCTTTTAAACTCTCCAATCAAACCAGAATCGATTATTACACCTGAACGTCATAGACCTTACCTTTATGATTATAAATCACAATATTCATCTGCACTTATAAAGTTACCAATTGAAAATTTACATTTAGTTTTATTTCTTTTACATTTCTTAAACACCCTTTCACAACCTGAAATATCAGATGTTACAAAAATGCATTCTAATAATTTAGCTAAAGTTTTCCAGTTGAATTTTTTCAAAAGTGTCGATTTAACTTTCGGAACTAAAAGTTTTAGTACTGAAGACTTGAAATCAAGTTATACTAACAATGAACAACTGCTTACAAATCTTATTGAAAATGCTCCAATTATTTTAAAAGATGTATCCAATTTCATTTCTAATGAGAAACCTCAAATGGATGCATTGTTGAGTAATACCACAGCTACATCTACATTTATGAAAAATACCTTCTCAAATTATATACTATCTAAAAAGAGAAATTTATCAAATTCTTCATTTGCCTTAGCTGATAACCTACCTAAAAGTTTATCAAGGACAAAAGAATTGAATAAAGCTCTTGAACCATGCGTTGAAAATGATACCGCTACTCCCACTGCTAAAAGTGCTACTGAAGAGAAGCAAATTACTGATGAAGTCGTTCTCCCTGCTAAAATTAACAATATTGATACCCATGATGAGCAACAAGAAATTTTAGACCAGCATCATCTTTCAAAAAATTCAAGGATAGATTCAATATCTTCAGTGAAAAAACATACAAAACGTAAAAGTGTATTCAATTTTTTCAACAGGAAGTCATCAATTGCATCAGAGTCAGTTTCATCTTACAGTACAGAACAGACAACAGTTGGGTCTGCTGATACACCTAACACGGAAGATACACAACCTTTAGAAACAGTACCTGATGAAATACCTTCAGGAACTACAACAAATCAGCATCAGCAACAAGTATCAAAACCAAACACCAGGAGATTCTCCCTCTTTAAGTTTAAAAGATAATATAAGTATCTTTAATCGATAATCCTTGGAAAATTATAGATATCCCTACCCTGTATTTTCTGTACATAGAAACTGTAAATTCGATACCATTTTTCTATCAATAATGAATCATTCTCGTAATCATCAATCACCCGCTGTCCCTTAACCGCCGAGCCTTACTCTAACTTTTTTTTCGATCGCCATCCCCCGCCCCACTCACATCAACTATTTTTTTTTAACCGAAATTCCATCACTGTTATCCGTGACCTGCCACCAAATATATACTACAGGATCACTATTCAACCTGGGTAAATATGGAACGACAGTCAAATACAAACTCTTCTAATCAAGAAGAAGCAGAGAGTCGAAAATGGACTACTCCGATGACCAATATAATTACAAATATGACATATAAAAGAACAGATAGAAGACAGGAAATTATCAACGCTAAAAGTAAGAAAGACAGGAAAATCAAATCAGCATTTATGGGGGTATTTGTTGGTCTTATTACTGCATTAGGTGGATTCATGTATGGATATGACACAGGTATGATTAATGGAGTTATTGAAATGCCATATTTTAAAGAACATTTTACAATTGGTGGTAAAACATATTTCTCTGCAAATGAAAAGGCAATCGTAACATCGATTTTGTCACTTGGAACATTCTTTGGTGCAATATTATCATCATCTATCTCTGACAAATACGGACGTAAACCTTGTCTTACTTTTAGTTTACTAATTTTCTTTAATCTTGGTACAATACTTCAAATTTGTTCACAAAAATATGGTTTATTATTAGCAGGTAGGTTTGTTAATGGTTTAGGTGTGGGAGTTATTTCTTCAGTTATCCCATTATACCAGGCTGAAGTATCTCCAAGGTGGTTAAGAGGTTCAATCATTTCATTTTATCAATGGGCTATTACATGGGGGTTATTAGCATCAAGTGCTATAGCTCAAGGTACTAGACGTATTAATAATCCTAAATGTTTTAGAATACCTATTGGATTACAATTTTTATGGACAGGTATTATGATGATTGGACTTTATTTTATACCTGAATCACCACGTTTTTTCGTTATGCATAATGATTTAGATGGTGCAATCATTTCACTTTCAAAATTAGGTAGATTGAGTATACATGATGAAGAATTAATTGAGGAATTAATTGAAATTAAAGCATCTTATGATTATGAAATAAGTGGTGGTAACACTTCATACATGGATTGCTTTAGAAATGCCAGAGGTAGATCAAAACAATTGCGAAGAATGTTAACTGGTATTGCCGTGCAAGCATGTCAACAAAGTTCAGGTATTAACTTTATTTTCTATTACGGTGTTAATTTTTTTGTGGCTTCAGGTTTGAATAATTCCTACTTGATGTCATTCTTGACTTACTTGGTAAATTCTGTCTGCACTATCCCTGGAATATTATTAGTTGATCGAGTAGGTAGAAGGCGATTGTTGTTAATTGGTGCAGTAGGTATGAGTATATCTAACTACATCATTGCCATTGTTGGAGTTACAGTTCATACAGTTGCTGTTAATAAAGTCATGATTGGGTTTGTCTGTTTATTCATAGCATTTTTCGCAGCTACTTGGGGGCCAGTCACTTGGGTTGTCACTGGTGAACTTTACAGTTTATCAGTTAGACAAAAGGCAGCTTCAATATGTGCAGGTACTAATTGGATTGTTAATTTTGCCTTTGCAATTTCAACACCTTATTTGGTTGATTCGGGTAGTCACACAGCTGCATTGGGGACTAAAATTTTCTTTATTTGGGGGTCAATGAATGCATTTGGCTTTTTCTTCACTTTGTTTTTCCTATATGAAACTAAGGGGCTTATGTTGGAAGAGATTGACGAGCTTTACAGAGTATGCCCAACTTCATTCCAGTCAAAATCGTTTAATAAAAAAATCAAAGACGAAGGATCTTCCTTAATGGATGACAAGGACTCACCAAGAGGAACGATGGAATCAGATCTTGAGAAGACAATTCCAATTGATAGTGTGAATACCAATGTCACCAACGGTACACACGCAACGGATATTTCTTACACAGTACAGGATTACCTTCAACAATGGGAACGAAAGCATCAGCATCGGAATATACTTGCAGATAACATTATCAATACACAGGATGATACATTACCTGAATCACTTATTGTTGATAGCGATGAAGGTACTTCACAGGATGAAGTACATGAGTCTGGTGGAACTGGTTCACAGGATGAAATTGATTTCAATCATGAATTTGGTTTGTACGGTGAATTACCACCTGAAAGAAGTACAGGTGTAATTTCAGATGAAGAGTATCACCAAAATTTACAAGAAACGATCGAACATCTTCAAGGTCAATCTGGTATTGACATGAATTTGGATAGACCGCAGGACAGTTAGTAATATATATACTTTATAACGGCAAATGACAAGCTTTATGGATAAGCGAGCGGCTCATCGCTTTTTATTACCTTTTTTTTTTTCCTTTTTTGCTACGTGATTTAATTTTTGAAATGCTCATAATTCACATCTCTATAGTTCAAGAATTTTAGCACTAAGCATATTACTTCACAATCAATCACTCTAAATAACAGTTTAGGAGATGATTGATAATTTTGAAAAAGTTACTAATATTGATATGGTAAAAGATGTAACCAGTGGGTTTGAATTATCTGAAAATGAGCATCGACAAATTGTTCAGCAAACGAGGGCTCGTGTTAATGAAAATGACAAGAAAAGTGACATAAAGAAAGATAAAACAGCAACTGTTGTACCCCTGTATGTTAAGAATACATTTGTTGAATGTATCAATAGTATAATAAGATCATTGCTATTACCACAAGATGAACTTGTATTGAAAAGATGGTATTTGAATCCATCTGAACCACAATTTCGGGAAATTATTACATTTTATTTTTACAGGTTCATACTAACAACATTTTATTTAATCTACTCTATTTACACATTGTTTGAATATACAGTTAATAGAAGTAAGATAAAGTTTTTGAGTATGGCATACAAATCAGATGATGATCCAAGTATAATAAACTCAGATGTTAACAAATTACCTAAAATACCTCAACGTCTTGCAATTATTTTAAACTATAAGAGTGAACAGGAAGAAAATGGTGGAATTGAAGGTTTATGCAACGATGGTGCATTGAATGCCGCTTGGTGCGTTTCAAGTGGCATTCCTGAATTGACAATTTACGAAGCTACAGGTACATTAAAGAAATCGATTAAGAAATTGAATAGTGCTATTTTAAGGAAATTTGAAGCTTATTTTGGAACAGAAAGTATGCCTAACTATTTGATCAAAATTCCACATTTAAATCAAGTCTTTGCAGGTATGAAGGGTGAATTTATTGATAAAACTGAACACGGAGTAGATGAAGAAGAAGAATTTCAAATTACTATTACATTATTAAGTAAAGTTGATGGTAGATCTACTATTGTTGAATTAACCAAAGTTATGGCATTGATGACCAAAAATGGAGAACTTAAAAGGAGTGATATAACAATCAAATTTATTGATCGTGAACTAAAACAATTAGTTGGTGAAGAACCTGATTTGATTGTAATGTTCACGCCCTATTTGGATTTACAAGGTTTCCCTCCATGGCACATTAGGTTGTCTGAAATGTATTGGGAACCTGATAATGAAGCAGTTTCATACATTGTGTTCCTCCGTGCACTACAAAAATATTCTACATGTAAAGTCAATATCGGTCGTTGAAGGTTAAATAAAATTAGAGCTGAACTAAAGTTGAAGACTTCTCTCATATACATTACAGCGACTAAGATGACCAGCTGTTTCAAGATCGATTTATTACTAACACCTCTCTTTGCTTTGCTGTGCTATCCACACTACTTTATATATGTGTATATGTATCATTGCCGATTCCAATACATTCATTTGTTGTCTATCTCCGTATACCATAAACTCTATACTCTATGTAAGCTCAAATCGAAGTCAGAACGCGAGCGATTTTTTCGTGCCACGATTTCTATTGATTTCCCACAAAATTGCCACATTTCCCCCAGGGAGGGGCGATTTGGGCCGATGCGCGAAGAAATGCAGGGGGAGCAGCAAATGCGAAAGAGATTCGTGTTCAGTGGCGAGTGGGCGGGAGTGAATCGTTGTCGTTGTTGTTTTCAGCACCATTTCCAGAGCACTCCTTGTCTTTTGGATACTTACTGATCAACACACACACACAGGACAAAGGTATGTATCAAGGGAGCTTATTAGGAAGATTGAAATCAGTTTTATTATGAAGGCAGCTTGGTTTTATTTTTATTTAAAACGCTATCAGAGATGTTAGGCAGTCAATGGTTGCATGGGCAACTCTTTGATCGTTTTCATCAGATTGGATTTCATTCTAAGCATTCAATTGCAGTAAGGAATATTAAATTGTTTGAGGTTGTAGTTTTTGCACATTTTATCAAACAGATGAGTTTGTTTATCTTTTGGAAAATATCATTCGATGACGAGGCTGAGGGTAGACTCGGCAACGGTTTATTTACTTTGAGTCACATATGATCTATTGATAGATTAGACAATCTGACGCAAGCTTTGAATCAAACGACATTCTTTACTGTTTTCCTTGACTGGAGTTGATGAACAGGGTGTCCCAAAATGGCTATTCCGACGGATGATGGAATCTTAATTTGCTCGTTGATTTTTTTACCTATCAAGCTGATCTGTTGGTGGATTAACAGTATATTGATCAATTGACTCATTTCTACATAGCATTAAATGTTTCATTGTGTGCTATTATATACATTGGGGTCAATTAGCTTTATATTGTTGAAACTCTTATCAGTTGTGTCGATATGGAACAAAAATCGAATCAGACTGTCTTCATTTTACAACTTTTAAGAACAATTTACTAACATTTTAAAATACAGATGGGTTTATCTATTTCCAAGTTATTATCTGGCCTTTTCGGTCGTAAAGAAATGAGAATCTTAATGGTTGGATTAGATGCAGCTGGTAAGACCACTATTTTATATAAGTTAAAATTAGGTGAAATTGTTACAACTATTCCAACTATTGGTTTCAATGTTGAAACTGTTGAATACAAGAACATTTCTTTTACCGTTTGGGATGTTGGTGGACAAGATAAGATTAGACCATTATGGAGACATTATTTCCAAAATACTCAAGGTATTATTTTCGTTGTTGATTCTAACGATAGAGACAGAATTGCTGAAGCAAGAGAAGAATTACAAAGAATGCTTAACGAAGATGAATTAAGAGATGCTGTTCTTTTAGTTTTCGCTAACAAACAAGATTTACCAAATGCAATGTCTGCAGCTGAAATCACTGAAAAGTTAGGTCTTCAATCAATCAGACCAAGACCATGGTTTATCCAATCTACATGCGCAACTTCTGGTGACGGTTTGTACGAAGGTTTAGAATGGTTATCCACCACTTTAAAGAAAAGCACTTAAAGTATCCCTTCTCTAGTGTAATGTAGTGTGATATTCTAATCTAATTCTAATTTATCTATTAAAACTTTTTATTCTCGATTAACGTCTTTCCTCTCCATTGTTTCTCCTTGTAAACGAAAGTAAACTCTGATCAGTATTATGTTAAAGTAATCCAATCTCTTATCAACGGTAAAATAGGTCACGTGAACACGTATCCCGAAGAGGCAACACCCCCGCGCACCGCTTGACAGAGGTTCCAAAACACAGTCACAGAAAGCTTCGCGGTACTCGGATTGCGGCTTCGAGCCTACCCGCGGAGAGCTGGTCACTTTTTCACTAGTACTAGAGATTGAAGATTGCAGTTGTCACAATACAGGTTCTGATATAGAATCCACAAGTAAGACAAAATGGTATGTATAGATAACTACAAACAACGGGATACTGCTGATTAACATGAAAAGAGTTACCTCCAAGTGCTGAATGATATAATTAATGTGTTTAAGTACCAATGGAGTTGTTAGAAACAAGGTCAGAAAATTTTTACAACTATGAAGAATCAATATATTAAGTTATTACTATCATGTGAATTAAATTGAAAATGATCTATTTTGTAGTAGTTCTCAAATGTTACGATAACCCAATATTGTCTTAGTATAAAGAAGATTTTAAACATTTTAAAATTAAAAGAGCCTATTATTCAGTTACTCACTTGTCAACGTTCTGTATCCTATAAAACTCTAATGAACAAATTACTAACATTGATTATTATTTTTATTCTCATAGGCTGGCTTAAAGGCATACGAATTAAAAACCAAGTCTAAGGAACAATTAGAAGAACAACTAATTGACTTGAAGAAGGAATTAGCTGACTTAAAGGTTCAAAAGTTAACCAAGCAATTTGTTCCAAAGATCAAGACTGTCAGAAAGGACATTGCTAGAGTCTTAACTGTCATCAATGCACAACAAAGAGCTACTGTTAGAGCTTTCTACGCAGGTAAGAAATACATTCCAAAGGAATTAAGAGCAAAGAAGACCAGAGCTTTAAGAAGAGCTTTAACCAAGGAACAAAAGAACTTAAAGACTGAAAGAGCAAGAAAGTTAGCTATTGCTTACCCAGTCAAGCAATTTGCTCTTAAGGCTTAAATTTAGTTTAAATTTTATCCTTTTATAAAAAATAAACTTGATAAATTTCCAGTAATATAATACTCTGTTTTCTATATTGACTTTGATTAAGTCTTTACTATAATAGACGAAAAGTAATGTTAGTATTATTATGCCAAGCTTGGATATTGAAACAAGACCCTCGCAAAGGCCAAGTAAAAAAAACGCTCAGTAAAGATATATGCAGGCACGTTATCGTTGCATCAATCGAATCAACCTTAATAGACTTATCATTTGCGTAGAATGAGTTCACCCGAAGAGATACGTGCTCAGAGACTTGCTAAACTTGCTAGAAGTCAAACTACAGAGGGGACGAAATCAAACAATAATGCAGTGGTAGGATCACCGCCACCTGGATCGTCCACCTCATCGAATCTGGATCGCCTTCCGTCTCCAATTCCTTCAAACTCAACACCAACAACTTCAACTCCACCATCTGCTGTTGTTCCGAAATCTACTGTTGTCTCGACACCAACTGCAGAACACATGGATGCCATTAGTTTTGAAGGATGGAAAGCCGACGAATTGAAACGGGTTTTATCGGTTTCTTTATCATCTGAAGATAGCGCAAAGACTTACATCCAATTGGATTCATTAGATGCAGAAATAGGCTCTGGTGCTGATATGATTCTTACAACAATTATTTTCGATCATGGTGTTACACCAAATTATACATCTCCGTTGCAGTATTTAAGCAAAGCTTGGTCTCTTGCTACACAGTCAAGAAAGGAAATAAAACCTGCATCTAATAATTATGAGGCAAAGCAAGAGTTTTATAAAGAGATTGCACGATTATGTTCTGCGTATGCTTCCATATTGTTTTTTGATCCAGAAACGTTTGTTGATAATCCACAATTAGATGCAATTATTGAGGAACTAGTTCTCAAGTTCAACAAATACAAAGATTTTTGGATAGATATTTTGAATTCAATTGTTGAGAATGAAACTCAATTAGAATTCTTAAATAGTGTCCTACCAATTTTAACATCCTTGATTGACGCTTCAATTGATATAAACACTTTATCGGCAGGACCTGCTTCTAAATATAACATAATCTTGCAAATCATAGAGACTATGGTTTTAAACAAAAATATTTGTTCTTGGATTTCAAAAATTGATATTTTTAGTCTTTCTGATTCTGCAGATGCAGTTCAACTCGAAAATGGGACGTTTTTAGGTAGAATCCTGAGAATTTCTCCATTGCTACCAAAGATATCTGCAACCAATTATGTTGGTGTTCTAAATAAAAATGAGATCAAAGTTATTAATGAGTCTTTGGAAACGACTTATTCTCTTCTAGTTACAAGATTGTTTCAAATTGTCAACTCTTTAGTTAGAGCCGGTGAAGAATCTCGTAATAGAGTTCTATCATTTTTTGCTCAATTGGTCAACAAGAATCACTTAAGGGCAAGTGAACACGCTGACGATAAATCTAACTCGAGTGATTCTTTGATGTTGAACATTTCTTTAATTCTTTTCAAACTTTCAGAGCCTATACTTAGAGAAGGTTCTCAATCTAAAATAGATAAGATTGCCATTGATTATTTGAATTATCCTAACAGGTTGGTAGATATTACTCAAGAAACTAGAATTAATTCAACAATTCAAGAGTTCGATGAAGAATATAAAGACAAGCTATATGAGGAATCCAAAAATCTTAATTTCATCTCTAGTTGCTTTTATTTGATGTTATCATATTTGCATTATGGTCTAGGTGGTGCAATAGTAAGTACTAATAAGAAGAACAAGATGATCAAACAACTCAAGTCACAACTTAAGCAATTCAAAGCTATGGTGGAGAAAAACGACTTAAGTACGAATCCACTTGCTCAAAGAATGGTGAAAATGAGAATGAAACCGCTAGAGAGAAAGATAACAGAAATTCAGAATGATATTCATTCTTTAAATATGTATTTCCAGAGTAGATCTTTCCAGCTTGAAACGTTTGATATTATTGTTGGAATCTGTGAATTCATGGTAAGATTGATTGACCCAGTTCACCAATACCATCCTTCTATAGGAAACTTTTTCCCATATTTGAAAATTCCTCTTCATGACATGGATAACGATATGGATAAGTTAGATGATATTGAATATTTGAGGAAACTATCTCCGAAACCTTTCAAGTATTTACCAGAAATTTTTATTGAAGGTTTGATTAATTATTGTCATTTTATTTCAATGTACACAAACAACCCTATGATTGATAATAACAACAGGCTGGTACAGTTGGTTGAATTTGCAATTATATTACTAAGATGTCCTGAGTTGATCAGTAATCCACATTTGAAGGCTCGTTTAACTGAGGTTTTGTTTTTCGGTACATTACCTCTTCAAACACAAAATGGAGAATATGATGGATTTATGGTGTCGATTTTCAATGATGATGAAGTTGTACAAAAGAATTTGATGATTTCTTTGTTGGATTTCTATGTTATGGTTGAAAAAACTGGTGCATCTTCACAATTCTATGATAAATTCAACTCAAGATATCATATTTCATTTATCATTGAAAAATTGTGGAAGTTTGATGTTTTCAAAACCGACTTAAGGCAGATAGCTAATAAACACCAACAATTTTTCATTCGTTTTGTGGCAAGAATGTTGAATGATACAACCTATTTATTAGATGAATCCTTGAATCACTTACAAACTATTCATAATTGTCAAAAGGAACTCAGTAAAAGAGCAAAGGGAATCAAAACGGAGAGTGATGAAAGTGAGGAAGATATTCAGAAAAAATTGGCAGAAAGTGAAAGGTCAGCTAGATCATATGTTCAGTTGGGTAACAAGGATGTTTTATTATTTAACTTGTTTACCTCAGAGACTCCTGATAGTTTTACTATCACTGAAATTGTTGACAGATTGGCTGGTATGCTGAACTACAACTTGACTGTTTTAGTTGGCCCTGGCTATAACAATTTGAAAGTGAGTGAACCAGAGAAATATCAGTTCAATCCTGTTGAATTGTTGTTACAGTTATTATCTATTTTCCTGAACTTATCTTTGAAGGAAGAATTTGTAAAGGCATGTGCAAGAGATCTCAGATCTTTTGAACCGGCTAACTTTGCAAAAGCTTTGCATATTCTTAAAAAGAATTATAAACTACCTAGTGAAAAGTTTGAAAGAGACTTGTTGGAATTTGTTGAAAAGGTCAAACAAACAAGAATGGAAGATGATGAAGAAGAATTAGAACTTGGTGATATTCCTGATGAATTCTTAGATCCTTTAATGTACACACTAATGAAAGATCCAGTCAAACTTCCAGCTTCGAAAGTGTCAATGGATAGAAGTGTTTTGAAAGCTCATTTAATGAACGATCCTACAGATCCTTTCAATCGTATGCCATTAAAAATGGAAGATGTGGTTGAAGACGTGGAATTACGAGAGAAAATTAATAACTGGATTCAGCAAAAGAGGAATGAGGCATTGAATAAACAGAATGGGAACCCAGTAGTTACCAATGATACTGATGGAGATGTAATAATGCAGTGATGCCATGATGTAATAACAAATGTGTCAAAGTTATTGCGTTGAGAGCCGTACCGTACCTCAAAGTTAACAATCAGAGACCCAAGTTTTTTCTGACCGCGCTTGGAAAATCCGCTCCGAGGGTTGAGCCTGGAAAATAAAGGCGCATCGCTGAAGCTTTTATTGTTTGTAACTTATTATTGTAGTGTTCTGAACTGTTTAGTACTTAAATTTTTCCTTCACAGACTATTGCATAATGACTACAAACTCAAAGAAGGAGCATAACTTGATAAATACCTATTCTGTGGCTGTTGAAAAAGACGAAACTAAGGAGAAAAGAGAACAGGAATGTCCGGAGAAAGATATCGGTTCTGTAGAAATAAAAGATTCTTCAATGAACAACTTGAATGGCAAAAAAGCTGCGGATACAGCGGAAACCTCTGAGAATGAAGAAATCCACTTGGATATTAATAACTATGATATTGAGGAAATAGAGTTGGATGAAACATTATCAGCTTTAGAAAACGCAGAAATTTTGGCCAAGCATTATCAAGTCCCCAACATTATTATTAAGTCATTGTTTAATTTGAACTTTAATAAGAAAAAGCCTTTCACAAACAGATATGGTAGTGGGAATTTGAAGGGCGATTTAATTGAAGACGATGTAAGCAAGTTTTTGCTAGCACTTGAAAAACAAATAATTGAATTTGTTTTAAAGTCCGAGCAAGATTCATTAAAATTAAATCCAATGAATTCTTACTATCGTTTACTTAGTCACCAATTAGCTGATTATTATCATATGGGACATATTTTATCCAACGATGGGACATCTATGGTTTTGTACAAAATTAACACATCTTTAATAAATGCCGATGACGAAACAAAAAAGCATGCTAAATTCGATCAATCAGGCAACATCAAGCCATTAGACTTTAAAAGTCTCAAATTTGACCCAAAGGAAAAACTTAACAGGATAAAGTTAGCAGAGATATATGAGCTCCATAAAGGTTTCTTTGAGAAATATAAAGATTCATTGGTAAATGAATTTGAAGGTTTGCATTTCGTGAACTCACCTCCAATAATTTCTTATCCAGATAGTTTCCATTCTAATCCTAACATACAGCCACTAATTTCAGCTGGGAACTATAGAAATGCCGATGGGAAAGGTTCTGTCTTTGATGACAGCGAAGATGATGCAGAAGTTGTTGTGGGTGGCGAAAGTCCTTCAGGTCAAAGTGAATCGGACAATAGTACCAAGCAAAAGAATGAAAGAAGAGGAAAAGGGTTTGGACGTCGAGCATACAGCAATCAATACTATTATCAGCCATATGGGTATTACAGTGGACCAGCAACTGCAACTCATGTACCACAACAATCAATGTACCCTAATGTTGTGCCAATGCCGGGTGTAATACCTGTGACTTCACCGCCAATAGGATCACCAACTATTCCTGCACCATATTACTATTATCCGATTATACCTGCTGCAAGTACTGATGATACTAATGATGAGAAGATTGAGAATGGTGAAAATACGGACAATGCATCACCAGCGACCCCATCGACACAATCTTCAGGGTCACCGGTAGGTCCACAAATTATAAATCCAGCTACATATTCACCGATTGCATCTGTTTTGCCTATCCCTCCTGTTGCACCTAATGGACAAAGTGGCGTTAACCCGCGTGGAATGTATTCTTATCAGTACTACCCTGTTCCTGGACCGCCAGGATCTGCACCTATGCCTATGATGTATTATGATACCAACAGCGGGTACTCTAATCGTGGGGGCAAGCGATACAATAGACGAGGTCGCAATGGACGGCATGGCGACAAGTATGTGGAAACCAGTTGAAGCATGTACAGTGTAAGATATACATTTTTGTGTGACATCAATTTTTTTGTTTTATAAATATATTGAAGAATAGCTCTTCAAAGTTTTGCATTCAACTTTTTAGCTCTATCAATTGCAATATCACACATTTCATTGAATGCGATTTCAACTTCTTTGATCCAAGTACTATTTTGGATTCTATCTGTCATTATTTTCATAATAACATCCCTTGATCTCCCGTTAACGAAAACAACGAATATAAGACCAGGAAATGTTGACTCATATTCTTCATTTAATTGTCTCAGTTTGAGTGTTAACTCTTCGGATCCTGATAGTGATTGCTGTTCAGTTTGAGAATGATCAGACAATTCTGTTTCCTTAGGAGCACCTAATCTTGGATGTGCGCCAACAATTTTACAAATAGTTGATTTAGCTAGTTCTGATGGTTCCCGTTTATAATCTGCAAGTAATTCTGTAAGTAAGGACTTACAAAATTCTATAAGTTGTGTGTAAGAGTTGAATTTACGGTTTTGAATTTGAGGTACCAAAAGACCAGTTAATGTTCGACATGGTTCGAAAAGGTTATCAAGAACAGCTTCGAGTTCTTTTGTTGGCAGTGTGTTTAGAGTTTGTGGGTCTGGAAGAGACATTGAAAGGTGAATGTTAGCAAAGAAGAGCACTAATGATTGTCAGAGTTGTAGGAAAAGCGATAAAAGATTGACATATTATATATTATTGTAATCACTTTTCGGAGAAGACCGAGATTAGAGAGTAGAAGGTTAAAACTTTATCTTGTACTTCGATGATGAGTGCAAACACTATAACTGTATAGTAAGTAAATTTGACTGTTGAGGAAGGGTAATGTCAGCTAGCTAGGGTGTCTGCTCTGCCAATTGGATTGATGATGGAATAATAAATGGTACGCGTCAACTAGCTTACAGACAGGCAGACTTGCCGCTGAACTAAAATTGCATGATCTCGAAAAGAGAACACGTAAGTTCATGTTTTATGTAGTTTTACACAACCAACAATATGAGTGACGAATTCAAGGATTTACAACCGGAAAGTACTGGTTATAAGATTGGTGAAAAGAAGACTATTCAGGAATATACCAGTCTTGATGCCAATGATGAATCATTGAATAAATGGAAGAAAAGTTTAGGATTAAACACGGGGAAAGAATTAGATGTTGAACCTGGTGATAAACGTAAAGTTGTTATTATTTCTATGACTTTAAAGATTGAAGGAGAATCACCGGTTGTAATAAATTTAGAGAATGAAAAGAATTATGCATCATTAAAGGATAAGAAGATTAGTTTTAAAATTAAGGAGAAGAGTATTTATAAATTAATTATTAAATTTAAGGTTCAACATGAGATTATAACAGGATTAAAATATTTACAAGGAGTTAAGAAGGCAGGTATTACAGTTGATAAATTTGAGGAACCAATGGGTAGTTATGCACCAAATACTGTTGATAAACCATTTTATGAGAAAGAATTTGAAGAAGTTGAAGCACCTAGTGGATTTTTAGCTAGGGGTAGTTATAATGCAGTTTCAAAATTTATTGATGATGATAAATTTGAGCATTTAATTTTACCATGGTCATTTCAAATTACCAAATAGACTAATTTTATTAGTTAATTTTATTAAATAAATGAAATCGATAGTAAAACATTTAAGTAGTATATAATGTAGAAAGAATATACTTTTTTGGTAGAATAACCAAGGTATAGATTGAATATGAAGATGATGAAGGTGAAGATGAAAATTGTGAATAAAGAATTAAAAAAAAAGCACTATTATTATAAGAAATAATCTGGAGTTTTTCTACTTACTGTTGGTTCACCAGGTCTAACTGAAGGATCATATTGTAAGAAATCTTTATTATGATTTTCATCGACTTCCATTATAGCTGCTTGGTTACCACATCTATAACAATAATTTGGAGCTGAAAAGATTGTAACAACTAAATCTTGATGAGACCAACTATAACCTTCCATAACTAATTGATGAGCTCTTGCAGTTAAAGATAAATTATTTGTATGATTAAATTGTTCAGAAATATCTTGACCGAAAGTGAAACCAGCACCTCTTGGAGATATACCCCATCCACCTCTATCATCAGGGTCAGACCAAAGTAAATCACACATTGGACCTTCATGCGGTACTTCTTGAAATCTATTTAATTCTCTTACTTGATCTATTGTTTCAATCATGGGAGATAAACCACCATGTAAACAAAAGATTGAATTATCAACTAAAGCAGTTATTGGGAAATAATCGAATAAATCTGTAAAAGTTTTCCAAACATTTGAAGTACCATATTTTCTAAAGCATTCATCATAAAATCCATAAACTTGAGTAATTTGTCTTGATTCATGATTACCTCTTAAAATTGTAATTCTATTTGGATATCTAACTTTCATTGCAACTAAATAAGAAACAGTTTCAACAGAATAATAACCTCTATCAACATAATCACCCATGAAAAGATAATTTGTATCAGGGCAAGGACCACCAATTTTAAATAATTCCATTAAATCATGAAATTGACCATGAATATCACCACAAATTGTAACAGGTACTTGAACTGGTTGAACATTTTCTTCATTTTTTAAAACTTCTATTGCCATATCACATAATTCTTTAACACTTTCTTCACTTAAAGGTTGACATTTACTTAATTGATCGATCCAACCATCTAAAGTATTTATTTCAGTTTTAGGAATTGAAGATAATTTTGCAGAATCAGGAATTGATTTAACTTCATTTTTATTATTACTACTATTATTATTTTTATTATCGTGCTGTGTTTCATTTTGTTGAATTGAATCATTTGTTCCCTGATCTAAGGCATCCTCCATTTGTACGTCTGAATCTAATTCCATTTTTATTAGTTTATTTGAATGTAATTATTTTGTCCCTTTTATTGGTATAATTGTTTCTATGTTTATAGGATAAAATATAGTGAGATATTTACTTATTTTAAATATAATTAATGATGTGATTTAAATTAAATGATGTATCAAAGATTGATTTAGAAAATAGAAAAACAAAACAATGACTATGAATAATGTTTATGATGTATGATGTATGATTTAAGGTGTAAGATGTAAGATGTGTATAATGAGACCAAATTATTTAATAATCAAAATACAATTGCGTTGTAGTGAAAGCGTGATAAAATAAAACGTAGTTGGTGGCAAGCTACGAACGAGTTGAGAGTTGTGACAGTCTTCTCACTCACTTTGATTCTCTGCGCATAATAAATTACGTTTATACAGTGGTGGAAATTAGGCAGCATCTGAGGGAATCGTGGTGGAACGAAACCGGGGACTGTCGTGGACGTTGCGCCGATCGACGTGGACAGCACACGAGGGAGTGTACATGTACATAGCCATTAGTCGTGTTGTAGTGTAAGGATCATAGATATATTATCAATTATATAAGGTTAAAACGTTACACAATTGGTACTATAGATAATCATTAATAGTGATCATTTTTTTAATTAAACTTGGATGGTTGCAGTTTATAAGCGTGCAATGAGAACATCCAATCAAGCTAGATCCAGAGCTTATTTGGATCTTGCTCTAACCTTCCGTCTCTTTCTCTTAAGTCTTCTGACTCTCTTCTTTCTCCACTTAGCTCTCATTGTAGATAAATGGTTTCAGGGTAGAGAAAGAGGGGAGGAGAAAGGGTAGAGAGAAGAGAGTGTAAAGAAGAAGGAAACAAGAAGCTATAAGTAGTGAGTGAGAGTGACTACCAGCAACGGTGGCCACAGCGGAACTGCGAGCAATCGTCGACGAGAAACGAGGGTGGGAAACGCTGGGGGAGTTTGGGGGGAATCGGGGGGAGTTTGTGGGCAGTTTGTGGGCGAGGGTTGGGCCCAGTGGATTGGGGGCAGTGCCCGGGATTTCTTGGGGGGATCCTGGGGGGATCCTGGGGGACTCACTGGGAAGAGCAGCTGTGTGTGTGGTGCGCGGGTGGGAGGGTTTGGATAGAGGGTTTGCGCTGGTGCACATGTCACGTGTGCTGTTCATAGTGGCTGGGGGGCTTTCCTATCAAGAGTTTTCTCGATAACGATAAGAGGGTTGGTTACTTTTCTTATACAAGTTAGTTGGTATATATATATATGAATGTATGGGGGAGGAGGATCATGTTACTCCTACTGCTGCTGTTCTTTCTCCTCAATTTTCTTTCTTTGAATCTTTCTTTCTTGCTGGATAGCAAAGATAAGTTTCTCTGTGCATGCAGGATCATCCATTGCTTCGCATAACTCCTTAGCAATATCTTCCGAAATCAACAGTTTCTCCGGACTCTCTGCAGCTAGTAAATCATTGGTTTCACTTAATGTACCTTCCTTACGTCTTTCCACAAACTCAAGCTGTGCTAAAACATTGCTCCGCACTTCCGCATCTTGTGTCTTTAAGTAGATTTCAGCAAGTTCATCAACTGGTTCATACTCCAAATGGCCATCCTTGAGGAGAATAATCAAATATTTTAATGATGAAATCACCTTGATGTGACAGTAGATTCTGTAAAGAAGGTAAAATCCAGGAATATTAGGTAACAATGGTACCAATGCAAATGGAATTGTCAATGGCATTAATAATAAATCTCTAACAATATCTTTCTTATGTAATTCATATTGAGATTTAAATTCAGGTCTAAAAGTATCTAACATAACTTCAATATTTGTCAGTTTGTTAGGATAATAGTATGAAAACATCTCTAAATCATGACTCTTGATTTGCTTTTCTAAAATTTCATCATGTGTTACAAACGTTTCACTCTTATCCTTCTCTTCCTCCTTCTTTTCAGAATCAACATTACTCTCTGCAATTCTGTCTTCATCATCTTGCTTCAACTTACGTGTAATAAACTTTTGTGACGGTATTGACATCAAACATGTCTCAAACCATGGTATATTAGACAGTATCTTATTGATCCAATAAACAACTTTCTTGTTTATACTAGAGTCTGATGTTGAGAATTTCTTCCACATATTAGTGGCTTTATCTATAATCTTATTCTCCAATGTCTTCTTACCATTAGGGAAAATACTGTCATTGTATTTACAATGGATAAATGTCTTCTTCGTGGTCAACGGAAGGGCATAAAAATATATTCTTTTACTCTTCAATGCTTCCTTAGATAAACATGACACATATCTAACTCCTATCCCCATATTCAACAACATTGGTAGAGTCTGTAAATGTGTAAAAGAATAAGTTTCGGAAGGACTGGCGCTTTTGTTATGAGGCGGGGTTATTAATTAATCAAGATGACTTTTTTTTTTAATCACACCTGTATTTTGGAATAGCCCGAATGGGTACATGTTTACAATTTTAACTTCAATTAAATATCAATCAACTAATTGAATCTTAAATTTGGGATTTTATTGATCGATAGACTTTGCTAGACATGGCTTTGCCTAAAGATAAAAACGAATCACCGCTTAGAGTGCATCCGGATACTGCTGCATCATCCGCATATAACGGAAACAATGCACCAAAACTTTCTCCACCAACAGCTGGTACCTCTCCTACAAATCAAAAAAACTGTGATGGTATAAATATTAGAAACTACTATAGCTTGAAACCAAATACTATACCACCTTATGTACTTGACAGGTTATCACATTATAATATTGACATTTCTGACCATGATCCTTTCGTTTCATCTTTCCGAGATTCAAGCGGTAATGTTATATGGTCTGATTTTATTAATGCATTGAAGGTTCCAACAGGAGCTGTTATATTGGACCATCATAATCATGCTAAACGTGGATCATATGATGACGAACTGAAACCATATTTAAATGATCAACCTCAAAGTTTAGCATCCATTGATGAAGATCAAAGTGAAACAGATATGGTTGATGATATTTTCAAAGATTATGATTTAAACTCTAAATGGAAAGGTGGTAATAGACTAAAGGGATTGTTTGGTTCACCCTCCATAATATCGAATATTAATGATGATGATGATGAAAACGAAAATGATTCTTGTTCAAGTTCTAATAGTTCAAGTGTTAACGATATGAATGCAGATTTAGAGAAAGGCAATGGAAGGAGTCGAAAGGCTAGATTGTACAGACTTAATAGAGAGAGAGATATCAAGGCAAGGGCTAAATTATGGCTTGAAGAGAATAAAAAAACATGGAAGCCAAAACTTTTCGATTCAATGATGACCAATGCATATTTACCACTGTTCTTTAGATTATTCTCATTATGTTTAACAGCTATTGCACTTGGATTGTCAGCAAAATTGGTTCACGTAACAAGACAAAACCATGTTCGTCAACAGGCTAGTCCACTCATGGCTTTAATAGTTCAAGCATGTTCTGTGATATATTTAACATACATCACTTATGATGAATTCCTGTCACAACCATTAGGATTGAGAAATCCAAGAGCTAAAATAAGATTATTGATGTTTGACCTTTTGTTTATTATCTTTTCAGCTGCTAATCTCTCGATCTGTTTCCAATCAATTTATGATAATCGATGGGTATGTTCAGAGAATTTAAGTTCTGATGCTATTCTCTACGATCCCGATATGTGCGTTAAAGTGAAAACACTTACTGCATTTTTACTGCTTGTGCTAGTTGTTGGATGCATCAACATCAGTATATCTATATTTAGAGTTGTTCACACTGTCTCCTACAGAGATAAGAATTGACCTGACCACCTGACCTGGCCTGGCCTGACTTGACCTGGCCTATGTCTCTATTTTCCTGCTTTATATTACGTATACCACATAGATAGGTTGAGCCTCCCTCCAAAGTGGAGAAACCGAAATTCGCGTAGTGGCAATACGCTCTGAAAAATTGCCTCGCCTGGTGCTCGAACTGTGTGGCACGGATGAACCGAAATCTTCTTGGGTACTTTGACAAGATATGCAGACAGATTTGGTGGCAATTCAGGATAATTGACCACAGCATACACAGATAAACACCTTACTGAGGTCTCTTGTTAATAAATTAAAGATTTATATATGGAAGATACTTTTTTGGAAAGCACGTGGACGAGTATTGAACCAGCTCTTAATATCATCCTTGGTGATGAGAAGGGATCTTCACTAGATTCTTTGATGTACACAGATACGTATACCAAAGTTTACAACTATTGTACAGCATCAGCAAAAAGATCTCATACAAATACGTATCATTATAATAATTCAACTGTAAGATTGGTCGGTAGTGAGCTTTATGAGAAAATTAAAGATTTTTTAAAAAACTATTTACTCAATAAGAAACAAAGAGATAATGAAAGTTTCCTTCAATATTATATAAGATCATGGCAGCGGTATTTAATTGGATCTAAAAAATTGAATGATGTTATGGATTATTTGAATAGATATTGGGTCGCAAAGGAAAGATCAACTGGACATCGTGACGTGTATGATATTTTCAGTCTATGTTTACTTTCCTGGAGAGATTATAAATTTTATCCAAATTTAAATGAATTAATGGATCAAATAATGGAACAAATTCAATTAAGTAGACAAGGTGTGGAATCAAACATTAAAGATTTGAACGTTGCTATAAAATCATTTGTTTTGTTAGGATTCGATGCTAATGATTTAAAAAAGCAAAACTTGTCAGTCTACATAAACGATTTTGAGAAACGGTTCTTGACAGATACTCATAATTTTTATACTCAAGAATCCGCTGAATATTTAAACAAAAATGGTGCAGTTAATTATATCAATAAGGCATTACAAAGAATTGATGAAGAAGTTAAAAATTTAGAAGATTTGAATGATCATACGAGGAAACCACTGAACGATGTTTTAAATCATGTTTTGATTCAAAATCATCAAGAACAAATTAGAAATGAATTACCAACATTATTAGATCAAGAACGTTATGATGATATTAGAAAGATAAATACACTTTTGAAAAGAGTTCCTTTAACTATACCACCATTACTTCAAGTTTTCCAAAAATACATTGAAGATCAAGGTAATCAAGAAATAACAGAATTCAAAAATCAATCCGATGAAATATTTAAAAAGGCTATGGAATTGTATCAACAAAGTTTAAGTATTGATGATCCAAAGAATAAAACTAAACTGAAAAAGCCAATAGATGTGATTGATCCTAATAGATACATTAAATCATTACTTAAAATTTATCAGAAATTTCAAAAAGTTGTTGAAATATCATTTGATAATAACGCTGCATTTATAAAGGCACTTGATTCCGCTTGCCAAAAAGTTATCAACTATAATACAATCGCTACTCCTACTCCAAGGGCTAAATCAAAGACTCCTGAATATTTAGCAAAATATTGTGATGAATTTTTGAGAGGTAAAAACGATGATATGAATATTGAGGAAATTGTTACTGTATTCAAATTTTTGGAAGATAAAGAAAGTTTTGAAACTTGGTATAGAAGATGTTTATCCAAAAGATTATTATTTAGTAATTTATCTCCTGAAGAAGAAGAGAAGGAAGAAATGATTATTCAACGGTTGAAAACAGCTAATTCTGTTGAGTATACTGCTAAAATTACTAATATGTTTAACGATATTAGAGTATCGAAAAACTTAGGCACACAATATAAAAACTCATTAGCAGAATTGTCTGATAATTCTAAACTTATTGGTGATATGGATCCAAAAATTCTTGATACAGCTTCATGGGGTAATATATTGAAAACTAGTAATGAATCATTTGTGTTACCTGAAGAGATAATATTAACAGAAGAACGTTTTACAGAATTATACAAAAAGCTTCACAATGGTAGACAATTGAATTGGCTTTGGAATAGATGTAAAATTGAACTAAAAGCTAACATTGCTAAACCTGGAAGACCACCATTCTTTTTCACTGTTACATTGTTTCAATATATCATACTGTCTTGTTTCCAAGAAGATGATGAATTATCATACAGCGCCCTTTTAGAAAGAACTGCATTGACATCAGAAGTTTTCAAGAGTAATATGTTACCATTTGTCAAGAACAAACTCATTATTCAAAGTCCTCCTGGTGAGAAGAATATGACCAACAGTAGTACCGTATTCAAAATTGTTAAAGAGTACACCTCTAAGAAACTTAAGATTAATTTTTCTACTCAAGTTAAACAAATTGACGTTAGAACAGAAGAAAAGGAAACCAACGAAGAAATTGCTACCCGTAAGAATGAAGTTCTGAAAGCTGGTATTGTAAGAATCATGAAGGCTAGAAAGGAATTGAATCATGAAAATCTTGTTAACGAAGTCTTTTACATTATTGACAGGTTTAAACCGACAGTTAGTGAAGTTAAAAAGGCAATAGGGGATCTAATAGATGAGAGTTTTCTTGCAAGAAACGATGCTGGTAATGGGTATATTTACTTATCATGATTTTTTTAGTATGAATATCCTTTTAATGATTTATAAGCCTTTAATTAAACTTAATCATAAATTCGAACTTATAAAAAAAGCACTCACGACAATGATCATTGTCGTGATGCTTTAGTCACATTATTTTTAACTAAACAGGTTTTTGTGTTAATTATATGTTCAGGCACACTGTGAATTATTTACTTTTGCATTTAAAGTGGATTCAAATGCATTTACAAGGTTTTAAAGTTGGGAAAAATTCAAGTTTTCACTATTGTAATGTAGTTTTTAAAATTACTAAAAAAATATGAGAAGATTAAAAAGTTGTTATATTCCATGCGTCGATCGACGCAAAGTCTATTTATAGCAGTACATTCATAAAGCTATCTGTTCAAATCAGTCTACATTATAGTTATGCTTAAAGATATAATTTACGAGTTCTTCACTCTGTTGTAAAAGCGATACCATGAATAGGTAGAGTCATAGGAAAATTACTCATTCCGGTAGTTTTAGTACGGCGCGCAAAAATTGTCACAAAATTCATTGTTCTCCTTATTTAAAATGTGTAATCTGTGATTGAACAGAAATTTGAAGGTTTAACAATTATGATGTCAAAATTTTACACTTATTAGTTCTTCTTCATCTGTATCTTTTTTTTCCCACAAAACAAATATGTCCAGTTTAAACGATTACGAAAAAGTGTCTGAGGAACAACACAAGAAAATTCAAGTAAACCCTTACGGTCCAAATCCAAGTGATTACCTTTCCAACGTTCGTTCTTTTCAACTGATTGAGTCTACTTTGAGAGAAGGTGAACAATTTGCTAACGCTTTCTTTTCCACTGAAAAGAAGATTGAAATT
Organism: Pichia norvegensis; assembly: GCA_030570285.1. Classification (NCBI taxonomy): domain Eukaryota; kingdom Fungi; phylum Ascomycota; class Pichiomycetes; order Pichiales; family Pichiaceae; genus Pichia; species Pichia norvegensis. Next base: position 142,735 of record JAJLVM010000168.1, read on the forward strand.
GCAAAAGCATTAGATGATTTTGGTGTTGATTACATTGAATTAACATCACCAGTTGCTTCTGAACAATCTAGAGCAGATTGTGAAGCAATTTGTAAATTAGGATTAAAGGCTAAAATTTTAACTCATATAAGATGTCATATGGATGATGCAAGAATTGCAGTTGAAACAGGTGTTGATGGTGTTGATGTTGTTATTGGTACTTCACAGTTCTTGAGAGAATATTCTCATGGTAAAGATATGACATACATTACTAAATCTGCAATTGAAGTTATTGAATTTGTTAAGTCTAAAGGTATCGAAATTAGATTTTCTTCCGAAGATTCATTTAGATCTGATATTGTCGATTTGTTGAATATTTACAAAACTGTTGATAAGATCGGTGTTAACAGAGTTGGTATTGCTGATACTGTCGGTTGTGCTAATCCAAGACAAGTTTATGAATTAGTTAAAACCTTAAAATCTGTGGTCTCCTGTGATATTGAATGTCATTTCCACAATGATACCGGTTGTGCAATTGCAAATGCTTACACTGCTTTAGAAGCTGGTGCAAAACTTATCGATGTCTCCGTTTTAGGTATTGGTGAAAGAAATGGTATTACCCCATTAGGTGGTTTAATGGCAAGAATGATTGCTGCGGATAGAGAATACGTTTTGGGTAAATATAAACTACACAAACTCAGAGATTTAGAAAACCTTGTTGCAGAAGCTGTTCAAGTTAACATTCCATTTAACAACCCAATTACAGGTTTCTGTGCTTTCACACACAAGGCTGGTATTCATGCCAAGGCTATTTTAGCAAATCCATCTACGTACGAAATTTTGAGTCCTTCAGATTTTGGTTTAACCAGATACATTCATTTTGCTAACAGATTGACTGGTTGGAATGCAATCAAGTCTAGAGTTGAACAATTGAATTTGAACTTAACAGATGATCAAGTTAAAGAAGTTACTACTAAGATTAAGAAATTAGGTGATATCAGACCATTGAACATTGATGATGTTGATTCCATTATCAAAGATTATCACACCGAAGTTTCTACACCAATGATGGGAGCAACTGATGGTCCAGCCCTTGATGAAGAAACCAGCCTTTTAGATAGCGTTAAAAGACCACGTTTAAATTAATGATACATTTGTTACAGTCTACTACCTAGTAATTAATTGTATTAACATCAATTGTATAATCGTAGTATTCAATTGCTAATTGAACTAACTAACATTTCAAAATAAATAATGATTCAGTTAAATATAAGTAGTGCTATAAAAGAAAACCGGAATACTTCATAAAATGACTTAATAGTCATGCAATATCAATCATTATAACAGATTGACTTATTTACTAGACTTTTCCAGATCTTCAATCTTCTTCTTTTGCTTAGCTAATTCTTCCTTCAATGCTTGAATTTGTTCTGCTTGGTGCTTTCTGATGTATAAATCTTCTTGAGCCTTTTCTCTTTGTCTGAAAGAGTCAGTGGAACCGTCGGATCTTGGTGCACCAGTTGCACCATCGGTGTAAGATCTAACAGAAATAATTCTTCTTGGAACTGCAGTAAATGCTCTTCTTGCTAACATTGTAAATTGGTTTGTATGGTTGATGTGGGGTGTAGGGAATACGATGTCATCCCAATGGTTTTACCCCTCCACACTTTTATCCACAGCTGATATAAGTTGCCACCGCGAAGAACGCACGATTTTGATTTGACAGCGAGGAAGGGCTGGGAGTGCAGCTGCATGATCTGGAGAGAGCCACAACAAAGACGCTGTCGTGGAGCTACATGCTTTTTTTTTTCCCATATGCTGGATATTCAGGTAGAAAGATAGCCTTTGTGATAGAGAGCACAGCTTGGCATGGATTTCACAGACGTATCAGATGATGTCCGACTAGATCTACATTCTGGTGCAATCTACACAGTGCGATGGAACGAGGATGGGACTTACATTGCCGCTGGAGGGGTAGACCGAACTGTCAAATTGCTAAATATGGAAAATATGGATACAGAGGTTGATAATAATGACGGTATGGTTGCCGAGGAAGTTGATTCTGATATATTTGAGGAACAGATTGCAAATTCAGCAGTAACTTCTCTTGAATGGTCGAGACTTGAAGACTCTCAATTGATTGCATCTTCCGCAGATCGTACTGCAATCATCTATGATTTAAATAAATCCGCTAAGATAAAAACTTTCAGACACCCTGAAACTGTAAACCAACTAAGCATATCTAAGAAAGATTTGATAACAACTGCATGTGATGATGGGATAGTAAGATTATGGGATAAACGCTCGAAGTTTGCGGTCAACACAATTAAATCAAAGCATCTTTTACCGATCCTAACTTGTTGCATAGATCAAGATGAAAATAGGATTTATTACTCTGGAATTGATCCAACAATTTGTTGCTATGATTTGAGGAAATTGGAAAATGCATGGTCAGAGTCTCATGTGCATTCTAATAACGTTACCTCTTTATCATTATCACCTGACGAATCTTACCTCTTGAGTAAGTCGATTGACGATACAGTAAAATATTGTGATTCTAGACTTATCGAAATAAAAAATCACTCTAAACCTTACATTTTTGATGGAACATCAGCAACGGAAGAAGACTGGCTCATTCGTGCAAAATTTATACCCGATCCTAAGGATGAAAGTGGGGAACTTTTGAATGTCGTTTCGGGATCAAATGATGGTTACACATACGTTTGGGAATTTGCTAGCCGAAAAATAATCAACAGATTAGACGGTCATAAGGCTGCAGTTCTGGACATAGACTTTTCTGAAATAAACAATCAACTTGTGACATCATCTGTAGATGGTTCGTTAATTATTAGAAAACTGTAATTTTATATAAAACAATGTACTATATATTGAATCTCACTTTATTACGCCTTTTGTTGCGCAACTTCTCCATAACTTTAGCTCTTTTATAGTCATCACTTTTTTCACCATTCATACGATCATTTACTGATCCGTTAATATTATCATATCGTCTTTTGGGGAGTGTAGCTTCACTACTAAGTAACTTGTCAAGGTTTTTCTTCGTAAACAATGGTAGCTTCCATACTCTCGTGTTTGAGTTTGCATGTACTTCACTATGAATGACATCAAGCACTACACCATCATCAAATGGTCGAAGGGTTTCTCTCAAATCAATAAGTGGTGTTTCAAAAGTACAATACTCTTCTGTAAATGCTCCATTGACAAACATTCGCAAAAATGGGAATGTCAATATATAGTCTCTAATTTTCGTATGATCAATAAGCTCCATATCGTTGATGTCTTTTGTCTCGTTTCTCATATTGTACATCTGTTCTTCAAGAGTGTTTTCTAAAATTAATGTCTCAACAAAAACCTCATTTAATTGTCCAATTCTATGTGCTCTTTTAATTGCTTGCGCTTCTATTGCTTGGTTCCATACTGGATTAATAAAAAAGACATGAGTTGCCGCTATTATAGTCAATCCATGAGAAGCTAGTTTCAAATCCATAATCAAACACACACCCTCCCCTTCATTTTTACTACAATCCCAACTATCAAATTGTGCAACATTATTAGATCTATCTGCAGCTTTTATGTAAGGAGCATACATAATGTAATTCATGCCCAAAATATCAAGTAATTCCGTTAAATAGTAAGCAGAGTTTTCAAATTCGTAAAAAACAATACTTTTTATTCCTTGTATTTGATTTTCCAGCAACCTCATAGATAGATAATTTAGTTTCCTCGAGAGTGTACCCACAATTTTAGCATTCCTCATCTGAAAACTCACGTCTACAGAGTCATTATCTTTAGTCTTGGGTGTTCTTGACCGTCTAGTCAAGTTTTCACCATACGCTAATCCCTCTTCAAACATTGGATTGAACGTATGTACCCACTCAGGCACCTCAGAAATTTGTTTTACATCTGATATTTTAAAATTTTTCACATCTTCTTTATTACTCAATGGTCTATGGGATGACTTTATGGATTTCCAATATCCATTCCAAAATACCTTCGAAGATTTTTCAATTTTTTCTTTAAGATGTTCCTCTGAGACAACAAGACGATTTCTGTAAAAAAACTTTTGAAGAGACATTAAATGCGGATACCCATAACCAGCAGTAGTATCATCATAAGCAACCAGTGAATAGTTCTCAACTATGGGTTTAGGCAAATTTTCAACAAAATATGCCATCTCATGCACTGCTGACACTGCTCTCCATCGCATATTGGATAAAGCAAGCTTAGAGTAGTAAATAGCCTTTTTCAATGTATCTTTGTCTTCTTCACTATAATCCTGTTCCCTTAAAGAAAATACTGAAAAGTTTAGCAAATTCTCAATATCTTTTATACTAAAACTAGTCCAATAAAATGTACCCTTTTGAAGATTGGTAACTAATCTTCGAAGGTCTGATTTATTAGAAGGATCAAACATATAATCAGTTCCTTCTCGTCTCGATGTAATAGCATTCGTCGCTAAAACTGATATGAATAGATTTATTGTCATTCTGTGATAGAAAGAAGGCTTTAGAAAAACAGGTTTATGATGCAACGGAGGAAGAGATATATCATCTTCAACATCTTTTATATTATGTCTAACAATTAGCTGTGATAAAAAAAACTTGAGTTGCAGTTCAATATTGTGCTCATTGTTTTCAAAAGGCTTCACAATCGTTTCTGTCCATAACTTGCGAGATGATGCCCAAGGTTGAATTTTAAAAAAGTTGCTAACCATCAAACCTAGACGTTCTAAATCTTGCTTTGGATGAAACGATTTTTGAACATTGTATTCTTGTGAATCATTTTCTATGTGAAGATTGGTCAATCCTGATGTCGGGGTACCACTTATAACCCACATCCTTTCATAAAGAAGATTTTTTGTTAACAACACTGCTCTAGACGTTTTCGATTGCATAGTGTGTCCTTCGTCAACAATAATTCTCTTCCAGTATATGCATTTGAGAAATGATTCTTCTTCTTCAAACTGTTTGGAGAATACACTATTAGAGATAAGCACCACATCCTTCTTTGCAATATCATAGAAACTCATATGCTGCAGAGCTTTCATCTTTTGAAAAGTTTGTATTTCCAGAACATTTAAATAATCTTTTTCCACGTGTTTGTTAATTTCTACTCTCCATTGATAAAATAAATTATCAGGTAATACCACCAATGTGGTAGAAACTAGATAAAATCTCTTGTAAAATGATTCATCATCTTTTTCAGAACCTCTAGTCTTCCGTGTCTTCGTTGGCAATTCAATTTTGTCAAAATATCCAACTTTTTTCTCTAATTTATGAACAATGCTAACTGGAAAGTCATCAATGTACTCTTTCCAAGAAATAGAGTTTTGCACAATGCTTTCAACACAATAATCTAATAAACTAGTTGTCATCTTGCTTTTGTTTTGAACTGTTGTTTGACAATTCGGAAATTCTGATATTTCGAATTTTGAAAGACAAATTAAGGCTAAACATATACAAGTTTTACCTAGTCCCATATTTTCTGCTAATATACCACCCCGTGGAGGCATGTACGTAGGTGGATCCAAAACAGGTAACATACTCTTCATGTTAAAATAAGTATTGTTTTTCAATTTAAGTATATGAGGCATAAAATTAAGACTATTACTATTTTCCCTTTCAATCATTTTCATCAATGATCTTTTCTGAAAATTATAAAGCTTGCTTTTGAAGCCAACAAGTTCTTCATTTTGAATTGCATCAAACATTTGCAGTACCTCTGGATCCTTTATGTCCAGTCGGCTGGATTTCGGCGACTCAATTTGATCGTATATATCTGTTAATCTACTTTGCATATTGGATCTATTAGAAATAGTTTTTTGCAGTTGAAATGATTTTTTATTCCCAAGTCTACCTAAATGAAAATCAAGTTGGCTTTCATCTATAAATGTAAGTTTGGGTCCGGTTGAAAAAAAAGGAATTAATAAAACTGGATTTGAGGACATGTACTGTAAAAGTTCTTTTGATGTAGAAATATGGAAGAGTTTAGGATTAAAATCAGTTACAGTCAACAGATTTTGTAAACCAATGAGCGACTGCTTTTCTAACCATTGTATAGACCTTTTAAATCTAAAATATCTATCTCTATAGTTTTTGATCAATTCAATATGAGGACTGTCCTCTGGAAAGAGATATATTCTGACCACTGCTATTCCTTGGACTTTATCAAAAATTTTGTACGATAAACGACAGTAGGCTTTTCGAACAAGAAGAATCAAAGATTCAATTAGAGGAGAAGCACCAGGAATCTCTGTAAATGGGCAATCAAGCCATTTCCAGTTTGGGTCTGATGGATTTGAATCTATCCCCGCTGCTGGCAAGCCAGGCCAACCAACAATAAATACAACGCCAACTGGGACAAAATTATTCAAATCGTTGACAATTTCAATGGCGGAGCGCAAATCATCTGGTATTTTCATGTCTTTCTTTTTGTAAAAGCATATCCAATTTCAAATCTATTTACTCTGAATATAGATAAACTATTCTGGTTTTGTGTTCTAATAATGTGTACTTGTATCTCTGAACTGGTGTCTGTGGAAATCGCGATACTTTTGACAAGAAGAGCGTATTTTTCATGAACAGCCAAGCCTCCAAGTTGCCGCGTTTGCAAACTTTCTCCAAATTGAACATGAATTTTGAACATTTGAACAACTAGCTAGTGAAGCTGCTTTGAGACGTTCACCGGTAAGACTACTCCTACATATATAATGTCTACCGTTTCCAAGGGTTTGTTTACCAAGTTAGTGGCTCCAAATAAGGAAAAGCTTTTGAAATTGGAACAACTTCAATGTCAAGTGTTTAGAACTACATTCAATCCACATAAACTAAAAACAGGAGCAAAAATCCTATCTGCTCCATTGAAAGGTCAAACTTTGGCCAACTATTATGGTCCTACAGACTTCCCATCTATTGCAAAGGTTGCAAAGGCTTTGAGTACTCCATCATTTACTGTTATTAACGAACCTGAACAATATAGAGTTGAGAGAGTAGAGGATCTTAAGAGAAGGGGTAAGGGTTCGCCTAAGAAAATTAGAGAAGCTCCTAGTGGAGCCAAAGGTAAAAAGAAGAAATGAACGATTTAACACAAAAATAGCCCTGTATATATCCGATATCTATAGATATTTTTTCTACAAAAATTTGATAAGAATTTGCGATAGATTCAAACCTTCCCATAACAGTCTTAAAACATCTGTTTATAGTTGTAATCATCGATCAATTCACCAACTAACACTCGTTTAACAATATTTATAATTGATACCTTGTGCCAGTTGTGTATCACTTCTTTAATAGTATAGTGCCCATCCTTGTCCGAGGCTGATAGCTGTGAATTATTCAAGTTGAAAAGGTTATAACTGTACATTGCATTGATATGGCTGCAATATATCTCTCTAATGGTGATGGGTTTTGACCTAAGTATTACAGCGTCATCTGCTTCTTCAAATAAAATACCACCAGGTATTCTTTCCTTATTCTTCAGTTTGAGTAGTAAAACTACAATAGGAAAATGGTTGATCGTTATTAAAGCAGATTTCAGACTTATAGTAGCATATAGAATGAACAACCGAGTGAAAACAAATGTAAGATAAAACGCAAACACGGTGGGGAGAAGATAAATGAGTATGCTGAAAATAATAATACCTAGCATAAGTTGATCAAATTCGTAATCATTGGAGTCCACTCTGTTCCTCAACACATTATACTTTTTACCGTAAAAAAGCCGAAACAATGAACTCACTATTTTAAGCTGCCAGTGATACAGTCTTGTACATGCAATGTAAAATCCTTGAAGATTCAACAATAAAATAGTACCAATATCAAGTATCAAGGAAATAAACATTGACAGGCCTCCATACCTTGCAACATACATGGAAAAAATAAAAAGTTTGTCTAAATGTCTTGAAAAGCACTTTAATGTAGTATTTTTCCAAAAATGCAATACCCAAAAAATCAATTGACCAAAAAATGATGCTAACTCGTTGTTTAACTTGAAACCAGCAGGCGAATTCATCAACCAAGTCACCAAATTTTCCATTCGTTTTTCGTATATTGGTAATAACGCTTGTGCTCCTTCACAAATATTCTGTTTGTGATCAAGCATGTGGCCATATAAGATGTTACCAAGAAGATAATCATTCACCATCAACCAGACCGTGTTATAAAACTTAATATACTCGCTGGGTGAAAACTTAGCTTCTTTTATGATTGAAAACTCACTCTCTTCTTTGGAAACCTTTAATTTCTGAAAAAGCCATGGTAGGTAATACAGTTGTTTAATTCTTACATTGATTTGATGAACAAAATAAGATAACGAAGCCAAAGATACGGCCCTCTCATTTTTGACGTAGCTATTATATGAGCTGTATTTGATGTTTATGAAAGCTTTTGTAAGTATGCGATTCAGTATCAAGCACACCCTTTGAATGAAGATGTAATACATGTAGCTTAGAGCTGCAAAAATTATCCCACAATAATGTCCACTGACCCTCCATTCCCCGATAACTGACGGTTTAGTATTTCCATGTATTTTAGACCTCAAATAATTTGTAAGATTGATGATTCTCAAAACGTCTCTCATTGTCGTCTTGAATCGTTTAGGCTGATTTGTAAAGTGATACATCAACTTCGATTTATATTTATTTCTAATCCTTGCAGATTCTTCAAACTCTTCAATACCAGTTAAATCACTTTCATTCCAAAATATATTTATAGCGATTGGGTCAAGTGAGAAGTATTCAAGTTTCCATGAATTGGGTGGTTTAAAGTAAATCACTGCGTGATGTTCGTCTATCACCGGTTGTTGAAGATCAAAATTATACTCCTCAATTTGTTTTATTAGTTTCTTACTTCTGAAGTTAATACACCCTATAATTTCAATCTTTTTTACAATTCCCTTATCAATCTCGCTGGGCCGGTACATCTCTCGATCAACAATATCAATAACCACATAGATATATTTATCAAGTTTATACCCTAGTATGACATACTTTAATCCATTATTTTCAAGATGTATATCATTAGGCCAATAAATTAAGGTTTTGTTCATTGTTATAAGTATCGTGGCCTAGAAGTCTCTATTGTGATGGAGTTACGCCTGTTGAAAGCTAAAGTTGGAAGTTTTAATGAATTGAAGTCAAGTGATTTAGAAAAAAGAGTTTCTGCAAGCAAATATATTTCTATGTAAATGGTTGATAATATGAGAATGACGAATATGAATCTGAGAATGGGATTATTAAAGATGGTGGCTTTGCAAGTATTTGATGTGATTAATGAAATGAATGTAATGATGTATAACGTGATTCTGAAAATAAAGCTTTCGTTATACATAGAACATATATTTCTTCAAAACACTATTGGTAGTATTCAATTCTTTGTTAATTCTGTCTACTCAACTGATTTGTCGTGTCGAATAAATTAAAGACAGAATCGTTGCACATCGGGTCAAAACAAAATTTTGTGATGTCTGAAATCTGAGGCTTGTCAAAATATGATAACAGTTCACAGGCATTAATCCCTTATCAATTGGCCCTTTAATCCATAGACAAATAGTATGACAAACAATTATGAAGAAGGTTTCAAGATTGAGGAGGTACGTTTGCAATTTACATTGAAGTCATCGATATGTAAATTATTGGTTAGGCATAATCATGTGTTTCTAATCCTCAAATCTGGAACAATCCACCGAATTAATTTGGACTTACCACAGGACATCATAACGATACAGATTAATTTGTCTGTTGGCGCTTTTATTGAAGATTGCTGGATTGATATAAGTGGATACCATTTGATTGTACGTAGCTCAAAAAATGAGTACTATTATATAAACAGACAGTCTACCAAGTACCACCATTTATCAAAACTCAAAGGACTCAACATCAACGGTATCACGTTTTTTGACCCTTGCATTACTTCTGAATATACAGGTCCACTACTGATATCTACAAGAAATAATATGATTCTTGAGTTTTCTATACATTCCGCCAGAGAAATGTACCTCAAGACGCTTTTGAAAAACAAGTATTCCATTCTTCAGATCAAACAAAATTCAGAGGAAGTTGACAATGGAACGCTAAATTGTGTCATTGACATTTTTACTCTTGACAAAAAGTTGCTTTGTTTTAAAACTAAAATACCAAAAGAACCTGCATCCAACGTGTCCGTTTTTCAAAGCCTTATGAAATCCGAACCTGTTACTGTAGAGTTGAATGGTTTAACAAACATCTCAAATTACGGGAAACCTCTTTCATATATTCAGAATTCAAATTTGTGTTTTTCTGATTTTGATATTAGTGACCTACGGTTGTTCAACCCACAAAAAACTTCTTTACCTTTTAAAGTGAAATCATATATGTTGACCAATTACTACGTGCTTTTGCTTACTAAAGATGATAAACTTGCAATTATTAATAAACTAAATTTTGAGTTGATACATACGATCAATCTTAAGGATTTGAAGGACGTGGTAATAGGTCTCTCGTTTGATGAAGTGCAGCATACTTTTTGGATGTATTCTCATGAACGAGTATACGAGATAATTATTGATTCAGAGAAAACAGGCCTGATTGATTCCTTAGTTAACGAATTCAAGTTTGCAGATGCATTGAATATTGTTAATGCAGGCTCAAGAAATAAAGTTATAGTGAATTCCATTTTGAAAAGTGAAGCCTATCACCTTTTGAAACAACACAAATACGCAGAAGCAATTGATATATTTGTTAAAACTGATGAAAATATTGATCGAGTAGCAAGACATTTGATTTCTCTTGACGATCATACGTTTCTGAGACATTACTTAGTGAAGAAGTTGGAAACTATATCGAATCAACTTAAGGCACAAAGGACCGTGATAACTACATGGATATCTGAGCTCTACATCCAAGAATTGAATAACGTAGAGAATTCTATTTCACATAGCAACAATAAGATTGTAGACTTACCATTGCGAAAATTTCCCGAGTATCAAGATTTAGAGAAAGAGTTTCATGAGTTTTTATCTTTGCATAAAGCAGATTTAGATAGAGACACAATATTTGAACTCATCAAGTCTCATAATAGAACTGATGATTTTGTTTTCTTTGCAACTCTGACCGAGGACTATGCAAACTTGTTGAGACACCATATTTTAAATAACTCCTGGGATAACGCGTTACAGACATTGAGAATAAAAAAAGACTATAATCTTGTATATAGTTCTGCAACGGCTTTGTTGTGTAATTGCCCGCAGAATACGATTGATACATGGATTGATATGATTGAAGATTTAGACCCTTTGAAATTGATACCTGCACTTTTGAGCTACAATAAGATGGTAACAACTTTAAAATCCATCAATATCAATCATAACCAAGCAATAAGATTTCTCAGTTTTGTGGTGTATGAAAGAAATAATCGAGAAAAGCTTGTAATAGATACATTGTTTTCCATATTAATATCTTCTGAAGGATTGGATAGTGAAGATGTGATTATTACGCATCTCAATCGCTTACAAAGTGTTCACATAAATACTAAAGTTCCTATTTATTACAATTATGATTTAATTATGAGACTTTGCCTAAAATACAATCGAATTAGGTCTTTGATTTTTCTATACTCAATAGATCAAAAATTGCGCCAAGCTGTGAAGTTAGCACTTGATAACGATTTAATAGAAACTGCAGTGAAAGTCATTGATAATGCTAACTTAGAGAATAGAGAAAGAAAAGACCTATGGTTACAGGTCAGTAAAAAGTTGATTAATAAAGTTATTGTAAATAAGGATTTTGTGAGTCAAAATAAAGATACCCTTTTTTCTGATACCTTGAAACTCATCCCTAATAAGACTGAAAATGATGGTATTTACGTTGTTTTACAGTATCTTATGAGGAAATGTGAACTACTAAAAATTCATGACTTATTGCCTTTATTTCCCGACTTCATTGTTATAGACAATTTTAAGGATGCGTTAGTGGAAGCATTGGAAAAATTATCAGAAGACTTAAATCTATTGTCAATGGAGATGAATGACACGATTCATGATGCAAGTGAGGTACGGCATAAAATTTCAGAGTTTCAATCTACAAACTTCCAGGTAATACGACCTTATGATTCTTGTGAACTTTGTCATAAAATAGTGGTTATCCGAAAATTCATTGTATTTCCATGCAACCATGCTTTTCACCAAGACTGCTTGGTGAAGAAAATAATGAATTCTAATGATTACAAAACTAAGAACTCATTATATCAGTTACAAAAAGAAATAAAAAGCAGCAACAAGAACCACAAAACGTTAACACATATAAAATCAGAAATTGATAATTTACTTTCATCTTCATGTTGCTTGTGTTCTGACATTAAAATTGCTGAAATTGATGAGGCTATAATCAAACCCGAAGATAAAGAAATTGAGTCATGGAAAGTTTGAAAATAACCACCACTTCTCCTTGAAGAATCTAAAATTAACTAACAGTAAATTTATTAGAACATATAGAAAGATGATTTAATTATTTTTGTACTATATAATGAAGTAGATAGTTTAGAAACTAAAGAGCCAATTACCAAGAGGAAGCTGCTGCTGCATCTTCTGCACCTTCTGCAGCCCAGTCGTTGGATTCAGCACCTTCTGCAGCCCAGTCCTTAGCATCACCTTCTGCAGCAGCCCATTCTTGTGCATCACCTTCAACTTCACCTTCTTCGGTGATTTCTTCTTCTTCAGTTGCTTCAACAGTTGGCTCTTCTGGGTCTCTGTAGAAGTATAAATCTGGCATAACAGACCATGGTTCAGTTCTATTTGGAAGAGTACCTCTTAATCTTAAGACTTCTCTTGCTAATAACCACCAGATTAAACCGATGGAGTGCTTACCCTTGTTGTTACATGGGATTGCAATATCGACAAAGTCAGATGGAGAGTCAGAGTCACATAAAGCAATAACTGGAATATTAACGTAAGAAGATTCCTTGATAGCTTGTGCATCGGTTCTTGGGTCAGTAACAATGATTAATCTTGGTTCCTTGAAGGTCTTGGTGATATAGTTAGTGAAAGAACCTGGAGTGAATCTACCTGCAATAGCAGAAGCACCGGTGTGAGAAGCAAACTTAAGGACAGCTCTTTGACCTAAAGTTCTGGATGAGATAGCAACAACATCAGATGGAGTTGGAACAGCTGCAATAACTCTTGCAGCTAAAACAATCTTTTCCCAGGTCTTGTTGACGTTAATGATGTTAACACCATCAGCTCTGGTCTTGTAGACGTAACCAGTTTGGTGAACCTGTAAATAAAATAATGTAAATGTTAGTATATGTTCATCTTTATTTTACTTTCAAAAAGTTATGACAATCTATCACTCTTTAATTCTCTAGAATCATATTCATAAAGTTATATAAACTAATTCCCTTTGATTAAGCAACAATATCTCTTTCATAGATCAGTTTGAGAATGCAATGAATCAAATATGAGTTTAATTTTGAATTCAATTTGTTTTAATCGAAAGTAATCAAAATTTCAACAGCTATCCATTGGTAAAAATCTTAAAATGCTTAAATCAGTTTGCAAATGTGTAAGAAAACAAGTGTAATAGATGCGTCATATCTTTAAATATTGAATTTGAAGTTATCAATTTTGAACTAAATGGTACATACGTTAGCGTTTTTAGAACCAAGATGTGCGTTTGCAGCAATCAAGAGTTGTAAATCTTCTTGAGTTAAGGAAAAGTCAGCCATAGTGTTATGAATGTGCTTGGTCTATGTATATTAGAAGTCCAAAAAGCCTGGCAAAATCTTGAAAAAATTGATATTTCACTATATTCACCTCCACACAGAGCGATATTGGAAATTTGACAAAAGGAAAATCGACAAGTCGGGCAGGTGGTGAGCGTGACTGTGAATGTGGGAGTTACCCAATTGAGCCCACAGACGCGCACAATTTTTCAAATTTGAAATTTCGCGTGGATCGCGTGCGTTAACCGGAAAATCGCCCAAACCCTGGTGACACGCACGTGAGAGGGTCTACATGAAACAACTCCGAAATTTTTGTAGAATTAATTCCGCGAGAGAAAGCAAGATTTCTGGATTTATCGGGGATCACGGATTGTGCGGGGTGGATGTTTCTTGAGCTGCCTGAAAAACTACTGAAACCGGTTTTATCTCCATTCCTTTATCGGATCAACTATTCCATTCAATTCCTATCAGTAAATTTCAAGTAAATCGGAATCCACGTTTACAGGTCATCACATCACTGTATTACTAATACAATAGCTCACCTTGTTTTGATTTAAATAGCTACTTGAAGCTATACCTATCGAGAACTCATAAAAAGGTTAGCTCTTGTTTTCATTATCTGAAGCATATTACAACAATAAAAATGTACGATAATGTACCAGCACAAGAATATGTCAAAGCTTTTGAGACTTCTGTAAAGGAATTAACTGTGGAAATAATGGCCTCCTGGAGAGCTAGAAGAACACAGACAACATTATTTTATGGCTATGTTACATTTGTGATTACAATTATCTTCATAATGATCCTTCCAAGATGGAATCGAATCTCTAACTATATTTATTCAAAATTTCTTCAATTTAATCGACATATAAATTTGATCCCACAATCAAACACGTTTTTTCTCAGGATTAACCCCATGTCTGCCCAAATGATTATTTTTTGGACTATTACACTATTCAGTTTAGTATTAATTCAGTCGGAATATGATATTGGATTTATTTCTGCTCGGTTAGGAAGAATACCTGTGTATTGCTTACCGACTGTGCTTTTTTTAACGTTGAGACCTTCTCCATTACCAGATGTTCTTTATCTTTCTCTTCTTCCAGTTCACAAATGGTTATCTCGAATAGTAATTCTTCAAAGTCTTCTTCACACAATTGCGTCAATTTATATAATGCATATTCGAGGATCACTTCAAAAGATAGGAAGGAAAGACAATGTTTATGGTCTTGTCGCTATGGCCGCTTTCCTTATAATAATGTTTACCTCATTGCCATCAATTAGAAGAAAGTTTTTCAATTTCTTTTACATCAATCATTACGTTTGTACATGGATTGCCGCAATTACACTTTATTTTCATGTAAGACCAGGAATACCTTATCTCACTATTTTGAATATTGCAATTTTACTTCTCCAAATGTACTATAAATTGACAATGACCACAATTACTAGCATTGAAAAAATAAAAATCTCAGATAATATGGTTGTTGTTCAAATCCCTAACCCTGCATTGAAAAAATCATATAATTTACCAGGATGTCATATTAGATTGATTGATTATAATCCCAAGCATTCTAAATTACGCAATTATTTAAAACTTTTTGCTATCCCTATTCAGCATCCATACACTTTAGCATCATTACCTGTTGATAAGAAGCAAAAGCTTGTGGTTAGAGTTGGTCGATATAAATTAGATGATACCAAAAAATATTTCATAACCGGTGCTTATTTACCACATTTATCTTTTATTCAGGAATTACCAAAATTAAATAATAGTTCAACAAATCAAGTTGGGAATCTTAGTTCCCTTTTAGTTAAAACGAAGCTTAAAAAGTGTTTGATAGTTGTCGGTGGATCTGCAATTAGTTTTGCACTTCCAATTTTGCGTGTTTTGAATTACAACGGTGCAATGGTGAAAATTATTTGGGTAATCAGAGATCACGAAGATCTTAAATGTCTAGATTATTTCCAAAACTATTTGATCAATGATGATTGTATTGACATTTTTATAACAGGAAACTACACGATGGCAGAAAAGGTTAATTTCAAAGAAGCTTTAAATGATTTACATAGAAGAAAAATGGAAATGGAAATTCAACAAGAAACTGAAATATTAAGTGGTGGTTACTCATTTCAAAATAGCAATTATAATACGCAAACTGCCAATAATACAGTCACACCTTCAAATTTGAAATTTGAATCTCGAGCAGTTGAAATTTCGGAGATTTCAAGTTCATCTTCAGATGATCATGAAAACATAGATGAAATGACCCCATTGGTTGCAGAAGAAATTGATCTTACGTATGCCTCGTCATCTTTGCTGAATCCTATGCAGTCAAAAAGTAAGAGTTGCATTGAATTAAGAAATCACCATCAAAATCAACCAAAAAACGATTCATACCAAGAAGAAACAATTGATATTGAATTGAATGAATCTAAAATTTACAAAGAAACTCTTCCAACGATGCCACCAAATGTTTTATCACAACCTTCAGCTGGTATGGGATACTCAGATATTGTTGAACCAGAGTCAAATGAAACAGAATCTAAAGCACCACTTCCCGATTTATCGAATAACTTTAAATTCAAAAGATCCATGAGCAAATCCTTTGATCCAATCAGACCCAAGGACAGAAAAACAAGTATCAATTCTGTTAATCCGAGACTTTTCAAAAAGGCAGATTCGATCAATGGATCTTCTGCTTTATATGACGATCTAGAAGATTACTGGGTCCTTAAAAGTTCGTTTTCAAGGATTGAGTTTGGTAGGCCTAAACTTGGACTTTATTACTATAGTTGGTGTATTGGATCATCTTGTTCTGGACCCCTAGTGAGCTTACAAACAGGTGAATCTATTTGTTACAATTTGAAAGATCCAAAGGCTATTTACACGGAGCAACATAATGAGTTATATTCAAATGATATTTTCATGGCTAACCGTACTGCGCGTATGAATGATAAGAATGGAGAGGTTGACGATACAATTTGGGTTATTGGTGCCGGACCTGCTGGACTAGTGGATAACGTGCGGTTATGGGCGAATGATTGCGGCTTCAGCTTTCACGAAGAAAGTTTCATTGTGTAGCTTTTATACGGGTTGGGCAACTCTTGAACGGGGAGCGAAATTGTCAAGCATTTTTTTAAAAACTTTGAAGGTGCAAAGCAGACTAGAACTAATATAATTTTAATTAATAATACCCTGAATACTCTTTGCTTTACGAATATTATAGTTTCAGAAATTTTATAGTAATGCGTAATCACTTAAATAAAGATTTCATCTTAGAAGCAGCGGAAAAAGAAAAATCACAAAACCAAAAGTTAATTAGACAATTAGGAACGACTTTAACTAACAACAATAAACATTACGGCCCTATAAGTGATAGGTTTTTACCCGTAAATGATGGTTCGCCTGAAAGAAAGCTCTTTCATTCAGATGAAATTTATCAAGATAGTTGCCCATCAACATCATTCAACGTGAATGACAATACGGTCAACATTACCAGCTGGATAGAAGGATCTGATAGTATTGTTGACAATGACTCCACTCATGTAGAATTAACTTATGAAAATACAAAAAACACAATTGGACTTAAAAAACATGTTGCTTCTGCTCTCGGTTTGAATACAGAAAGACTTTTAAACTTTAAAGCTCCTCAGAGTCCCAAAAAACAAGTACAGCCACAAAGTTTAGACATCCGTGAGTCTGCATTGAGTAAAAAACCTGCAAAAAACACCACTAAGGAAACAGCCAAAAATGTACCCGAAATACCATTTAAGGTTCTTGACGCTCCTGGTCTTCGAAATGACTACTATTCCAACCTTGTAAGCTGGGCACATCATTCAGACCACATAGCAGCAGGTTTGGGATCTTTGGTATATATCTGGAGTGAAAAAGATGGAACAATCCCGCTTAAACCGTTTGGAGCACATATTGTTTCTGCTGTATCATATAGTGTTGATGACTATCTTGCAGTAGGAACAAAAAACTCCAAGATTTTTATTTACAGTCCCACGTCGGCTAATATCTTTACGCATTTTGACCTTAGATCAAACACAAGTATATGTTCAATTAAGTGGATGCCAAACTCACGTTATTTTTTTGTGGGTAATGATGTTGGTGAGATTAGCCTCATAAAACTAGTAATAAAACTTGAAAAAAACATTGGCTCCCAGAGATTAATTGGATTTCTACAACTAAAACTCACGTTAAAATGCGCATAGCAACAAATTTGTGGAATCGATGTCAATCCGACAAGTAAACTTCTGGCAATTGGAGCAAATAATAATTGCAGTACAATTTGGGATATCTCTAATCTTGAACTGCCAGTATTGTTGTACAATTTAAAGCATGATGCTGCTGTTAAAGCAGTTGCGTTTTGTCCATGGGTTCCAAACCTTTTGGCCACCGGTGGGGGTACCAGGGATAAACATATAAGATTTTGGCATACAACTTCTGGAACGTTGATTAGTAAACACAAAACAAATGGTCAAGTTACAGCTGTGGTGTGGTCCAGATCTAAAAAAGAAATTCTAGTCACATTCGGGTTTGGTGAAACCGGAGAAAAAAATAGTATTTTAGCAGTATATTCTTATCCTTCTATGGAGTTGAAAGTCGAGGTTAATGCTCCGGCCGATATGAGAATTCTTTCTGCAGATATATCTAATGATTTCAAATCTGTTTGTGCTTCAATAAGTGATCAATCTGTAAGGATATATAATGTTTGGGAAACTAATAATAGTGTTAAACTGGAAGTGTATGACAAAGGTATTTATGGAAGTGATATAATAGAGACAGAGGAAGGAATAAACAATGATTTCTCCAGAATTAGGTAGTCATGATCACTTAATTATGCAGGAACACCATCAAAATCACTTTTGCTGCTTTGATTCATTACTTTCTTCCAATGTCGGCGATTTCTATGAACATCCAATCGCTGAAATTGCATTAAAATAAGCAGTACAAATAAAAAAAATGCAACAGCTGCACTTGGAGAAATCATTCCTGCAAAAATTCTTTTAGATATCACATTTTGGTAAGGACAGTTATTATTGAGACCTTCAACCCAGCAGTCTCTAGTAGATAATGAATTTAGGTTTATCCATATATAGTTTTCATTTTCAGGAATCAAATCCATTACCTTCCTATTTTCGTAGACATTTGAGGGTAAAGCTAATTGATGTGACTCCAACTGTATACTACAATATGATGCCGCTTTCATATAGTTTCTAGGAACATCTCCCCAAACGTAATCAGAACGATTATGAACATTTTGGCACAAAAACTTCATTTTTCTTGTACAATCAACAGCCATCCAACCAAACCTTGTCAAAGCAGCACAACGATTATCAAATTCCATTAAATCACTTTGATGAAGACTTTCAAGTTCACTTAAACTGATACTGGAATTTGTCTGTTGTAGCTGTGTGATGTATGATGTCGATGTTATTAGGTTACCACCCAAAAGTCCATCAGAGTCAAACAAGTCAGGAATATCTAACTCATCTATTTGAGTTAAAGTTGGCTGAAGGGGAGAAAACGCCCAGGAAGAAAACTCTAAATATGTTGAGATTTCTGATAGCGTTGTGAAAGGATGATTGATAATGGGGGTAAACCCAGCCATGATACTATTCCAGTAGTATTTGTAGCTAAAAGGTGATTCCGCTGAATCATAACAAAAGGAAACTGCATCGCGTTGAGACTCTTCTACAGTTGAATTATTGTTATTCTGTAATGCCAATTCAAACTGGATCTGAAGAGAATAGAAGTCCTCTAGAGTTTTGTTAGATGAATTCTTTTTGTCAAGCGTTGATGACACAAAAAAGTAATCTTCAAAATCACCTAATTGTTGCATAGTAGTTCTAGGTGTCAGTAAATTTTCCAAAATTACAATGAACACTCTTTTGAAATACCTGAACAACATTGTGTGCAAGGTCGGTACACCCGTTACTAAGAACTGTTCGGGAGTTGCTACTTTATTTGTTTGTGCAAGTATATCTAGTGATGTGACATTAGATTGAATGAATTTTTGATCTGAAGTTCGATTGGATGCAACATATATTGAATGTAATCGCAAAAGTAAAAACATTGTATTGATATTAATGTCATTGTTTGTGCGTTTAATGAAAGAGTTGAAGGTATTTACAAGATTGTATGCATTAAAATCATCAGCGATACATTCGGAAGTATTAGGATTTGACATGGACTCCGCAATCTTTGACTCGGGACACAACAACCAGCTGTGTGTTGCTTCGTTATAATATAGATCAAGTAGAAAAGTTTGTACTCCGACATTAAGTAGAATATCAAGTGAATCCAATGATGAGGAGTTGTACCCCAATGGCTCAAAAAGAACAGTTTTGAGAGCAATCCCAGATCCAACAGTATCCAATACAGATGAGTTTGCTGATATATCACGTTGTGCTCTTATAGCATTCGCTCGGTGCGGTGCAAGTATCGGCCATGTTATGATTTGTGCTTGCTCACTTAACACTCTCCAGGCGTCTTCCGTGATAGCTTCTTCAGAAACAGTAATACCTAGCACTCCTGTAAATAGAATGTAAAAGAATGCCAGTATATACATGGACGATTCATTGATTTATGAAGAAAACATGAGGTAAAGTTACATTCAAATCTCAGTTTAGTCTCGAAGTACATTACAAGAATAAGACAGGTCACGTGACGCACAAAGGTTTATAGATGCCACTCCTTGATGACAAACCAAAACGGCAACACTTACAACTTTTGTAGAAAATTCCGAAAAAACTCCATGGTGTATTGTAGTAAAGTCCGATACAGTTGAAGCATCGGGGTTAACTAATGCTCGAAATGGGTTTCAATGATTGTACAAATTCAAACCGCGTGGATCTTGTGTATTAACTAAATTATCTAACCAATTTTCTTTACCAGATTGTGAACTCTAAACCAATGTCATCGATATCTTCATTATTGGATATCTTAGCAGCTTTGGCTTCAACTGTAGCAATAAGAAAATATTTTGACGATATTTCAGCTGTTGTCAACTATCAATTTATTGATGAATTATTTCACTATCCACAATTCCATGTGATATACGAAGGCGATTATCACTCATGGAATCCTAAAATCACTACCCCTCCAGGATTATACTACTTGACCATGTTTCTCTTAAAGTTGTTGAAACTTGATCCTACATTGGAGAATGCTAGATTTATCAATTATCTCGGTGGGTGTGTGTTAGTCTCGTTAGTATATCTAATTAGACAAAAGGTTAGATCTCCTGGTTTTACTTCCGCTTCAACTGTTTTGAATCCATTATTAACTATATTTTACTCATTGTACTACACTGATGTGTGGTCAACAACAATTATTGTGGCTGCATATGCTGTTATTGTATATAGGCCATTCAATAGTTATATCATTACTGCGTGGTTATCAGCATTCATAGGACTTATTTCACTAACATTCAGACAAACGAACATTGCTTGGTGTATATTTTTACTTGCTATCATTATTGATGATAAGATCAAGGATGCGGACTTATATAAATATCAACATGGTCATGGTGATTTTCTCACATTTATGAAAACAGCCGTGAAAAGTGTCAGTATTGTGGTTCCATATGCTATAGTTGGAGGCTTGTTTTTATGTTTTGTGTACGTGAATGGAGGTGTTCCGTTAGGCGATAAAGACAATCATATTTTAGTGCCTCATTTAGCTCAACTATGTTACTGTGCAACATTTATCACTCTTTTCACCGTGCCTATTTGGTTTTCATTTGATATTTTTAATGATTACGTTACTGACAATTTGTTTAGCAGTCAAGCCTTATTTTTTAATGCAGCTTGGATTCCAACCTTGTACGTAATTGTTCAAAACTTTACTATTATTCATCCATTCCTTCTTGCTGATAACAGACATTATACATTTTATTTGGTGAGGAAGTTTATTACAAGATCCGAAAGTAGCCGATTGGAGCTAATTCCTATTTATCACTTTTCTTTCTACGTTATTTACAAGCTATTCATCCAAAGCTCTAATGTCGGACAGAAAAACAACAGAAGTGAAGCATCACCAATTTTATTCATTTTCTATATTTTTTCAACCTTAGTATCTGTTGCACTATCTCCATTGATTGAACCACGCTACTATATTCTTCCATATTTATTTTTCAGATTATTGGTGAGACCATCGGATCAACCAATTTTCAGTAATTCCTACTTGAAAAAATATAACACGGCATTAAGGTACATCGGCGAAATTGTTTGGTTATGGTTTTGGACACAAACTATTTACACTATTTTTTTGGAATATACCTTCCCATGGGCAGATCTTGACACACCACAGCGTATTATTTGGTAAACTCATCAATATTGCGGGGTAAAAAATAGTTTGACGGATCCCCCGCTGCCACGAAAATCTGGATGTTCGGAGAGTGTTTTGTTCTATATTTAAATATTCTTTGTACATTGTAGTACTGAAACTATCAACTACTCTAGCTTGTATCAGAATGTGTATCATGATATGCAATATTGGGAATCCCAAACATCCATTGATTTTGGGGTCCAATAGAGATGAATTTTTTGACAGGTTAACACAACCGGCAACATTTGTTACCTCTGACATTATAATGCCAATGGATTTACAAAGAAAAGAGCATGGAACTTGGATTGGAATGAATAAGAAGAACGGTAAATTGTGTATTTTATTAAACTTTCATGAGAAGATAAATCAAATGGGGCTTATGTCGAGAGGAAGTATATCACGATCTTTCCTTGAATCCGAGTTAGAACCGCTGGAGTGGGTTCAATCCATCAAAAAGGAGACAAACAATTTTGAAAAAATTAGTGCTTTTAGTATGTTTTTTGGTGTTATAAGACCAGACGTCAATATAAGGAAATCGTTATACCTTATATCCAATAGAGAAGAAGGGGTGATAAAACCGTTTGATGACGAATCACGTCAAATCTTTGGAATATCTAATTATTCTGTCTTTAATCCTCCTTCAAAAGTACTACAAGGAGAAAGTCTTTTTTCTAACCTCACAACTAATTTTGATTCTGCTGAAACCATTGCAGCTTCAGTGTTCGATCTTATGTCAGAATCAACTGAACAAAACCTCGGCTGGGACGACGACACTTACTTACAACACACTATTTTTGTTCCAGCCGTTACCCGCAGTAAAAAGGGTAGTTATGGAACACGCACGCAAACCGCTATTGTAGTTACCAAAGAAGCAAATGGTGGTTACTCTGTGTTATACCAGGAAAGAAACTTGCCTGAAAAGGAGCCACACACAATTTCATTTCTTATCGGCGGCTCAGCTGGTGCAGATTAGTGCCCAAATTTTGAGGACTCGGATTTCGCCGAAACCCTCCAATTGCCAGTGTGGTAATTTGGCAATTGGCTATATATAGGCGGGATGGATGCCCTCTCTTCGGTTAAGTAGCATCGATATACTTATATAGTTGGTATAATTAAGTACTATCATTTATTATGGCAAGTGTTACTAAAGTCAATGAAGAAGATTTCAAGACACAAATCGTCCAACAATACACTGACATTATTGGCGAAAAGCTAGGTGGAAAAGTTCTAGCATTTTCTGATGAATGGTTTGCTGCAGCTGAAAACTTGATCAAACCAAAGGCACCTATTAGAGATGCCACAAGATTTGTTTATTCCGGTGCATGGTATGACGGATGGGAAACCAGAAGACACAATCCATCTGAGTGTGATTGGGTGGTTTTCAAGATGGGTGTATCATCAGCAGCTTTGATCGGATGTGAAATCGATACAGCGTATTTCAATGGTAATCATGCACCTGAGATTTCTGTTGAAGCAGCAAATTTAGCTGGAGATGCATTAGATTTTGAAAATGTGCAATGGACTGAAATTATACCACGGGTGGAATGTGGACCAAGTCAAAAGCAATTTTTTGTCAGAGATAAGATCACTGATGAAACATACACACATGTCAAATTAAAGATGTATCCAGATGGAGGTATTGCAAGATTTAGATTGTATGGTAGAGTTAAGCCAATTTTACCAACAGATTTATCAACAGTTTTGGATACTGCAAGTGCTATCCAAGGTGGTGTGTGCACATCATTTTCTGACCAGCATTTTGGATCTGCAGATAATATTCTACTACCAGGTAGAGGTGTGGATATGTCTGATGGATGGGAGACTAAAAGATCAAGAACTCCTGGACACGTTGATTGGGTAATTGTAAAACTTGGTCATAAGACTAATATTAAAAAATTGACAGTGGATACAGCACATTTTAGAGGTAACTTCCCTCAAGCTATAGCAATCGAAGGTATTGACTACAAGGATGTTAACAGTGAGCCAACTGTTGATGATGCAAACTGGGAAACTATTGTTGCAAAATCTAAAACCGGACCTGATGCAGAACACGATTATGATGTTTCATTAGATAAAGGTTTCACGCATGTAAAGTTAATTGTAATCCCTGATGGTGGTGTCAAGAGATTAAGATGTTGGGGTAATGTCGTTGTATAATTTACTAGCGTTTTGTATAGCTATGTATATGTTGGAAATATTGACATTATCGAAGTCGTATATTTTTGATCTAAGGCTTCGTTGAAAAATTTAACCTGGAATATCTAGTGCCATTTTCTCACTTAAAAACCACTCTTAAAATGATGGAACTTATCATAGCAAATTTGAAACAAAGAGTTCCGTTAAAAAATATATGTATTGATGATCTGGATAGTCCGTTGGAGGAAGATGCTCAAGCGGAACTTTTGAGTGTTCTTATTGAAATTGCAAATTATAATACCTACTACAGCATGACTGTTCTCAAATTTCTTATTAACAATTTGGAGACAAAAAATGGTGATTACGGTGTGAATGAAGACTATTATGAATATTTAATGGAATGGATGAACGCTAAACCTTTACAACCTACTGATACTGATGTTATAACGTACACTTTTAATCAAGAAATTCAAATCAACATTAGGGAATCTCCAAATTTGATTTCCGGTTTGGGTACTACTGGCTTAAGAACTTGGGAAGCATCTTTAGTTTTAGCAGAATACATGATGGACAATGATCTTACATATTCTGAGTCAGGTGATATTCTTGAATTAGGTTGTGGAACGGGTATGGTAAGTATTAGTATGTTGAAGAAGCACCCTAAACGGGCCAATAAACTTTTTATTACAGATGGAGATAGCCAGCTAATTGAAAGGGTTCAAGAGAATATAAGGTTAAACAACTTTAACATTGATAAAGAATGTTACGATATTGGTAAGCTTTGGTGGGGTGAAGATTACATACCAGCAAGTGTACGAACGCTTTTAGCTGCTGATGTGACGTATGATGCAACCATTATACCAGACTTGGTTCATCTTTTAAATGAATCCATGTGTGAGGGAAACGTTGAATTAGCGATTATAGCTGCTACTGTTCGAAATGAGGATACATTGGCAGTATTCGATAATTGGTTGAACATGGGTGTGGAGGACAAAGTGTGGAAATGGGAAATCATACAAGACTCTGTACCGCGTTCGAATACATTATACTTTGGAGCGTTCCCAAGTCGAGTGCTTTTGTACCGTATTACACGTTTGTAGTCGAATCAAACTTGTAAATCTACGAGACCTTTATATAGCCACGTATGTGTAGTTAAGGTAGCGTGTCGTGCTGGAAATAAAGTTAGTTGAAGTTGTTAATATTCAGCTAAAAGAAGAAAAAAAGTGTCGCGCTTGAAATTTTTGTGGGACGTTAGTTGCGCTTTCCCGATTGAGAAAAAGATCAACAGTGCGACTTTGTGTTGGTCCTCTTTCTTTTATACATGGATCTGAATATACTAGACTAACAAGTGTATGTTGTCTTTATTGCATTTCATACGTATATCCACTGTACACCATGCAACAGCAGGGACGAGTGCTGGCACCGCTGAACCTGGATAGTCCGAAATTGAATGTTACAACAAAACTGCATGGTAAACACGAAAAAAAAAATATGATTAAGGAAGAAGAGGAAGAACCACAACCGTCAGCTGCACAGATACATAAATCAACAAACGCACATTCAAATAAAGCATTCAGACTTAGTCCTTCAAAAGATTCATTTTTTGACTCGTTATCTCCTTTAAGAACACAACCTGCCCCTAGTTTCAACATTTTAGAAGGAACGAATAACGTTATAGAAGAAGAGAATGATAGTTATATACTCAAGAAGTTAGAAGCTGAAGATCTGTGTAATATCAATAAAGATCTGATTGAAGAAATTGAGAATTTGCAAAAGGAACTTGATGAAAAAGATAGAGTAATTCATATGAAATCCATCAAATTGGATGAACTGATTCATGTAAATAACAATCTTTTAGACGAATTGAAGCAAGAGAGAGAAATTAGTGAATCTGATTTTAATTCCTGGTTAGTTTTAAAATCAGAGCTTGAGTTTGAAATTCATGCATTAAGGAAAGCATTTTCATCAACAAAAGAGATACCCCAAGATTCAAAATCTGTAGAACTAGAAAATTTTAGTAAATTTCAATCAATGCAAGTGGAGATAAATAAATTAAAGAAAAGAGTCAATGTTTTGATGAAAGAAAATGAACTCGAAAGTCAATCTAAAATGATGATAATAGATGAACTGGAAATGATGAAAGGTAGATATTTGGAGATTGAAACTAAACATCTAATTTTGAAGCAAGACTATGATGATCTTGTAAAAGAACTGCTGACAATTAAGCAGTATGAAAATGAATATATGAGTTATGATGATGTTTCACCTGTAGTCACACCAACATTAAACGATTCTACTGGAAATGGGAAATTTGAAAGCCTCAATTCCCTCAATATAAAAAAGAAGAGGCCTTCATCATATGATAATTACTCTACCTATGATGATAATTATAGTCGAATTAGTAGTATGAGGAATGCTAGTTTGAACAAAGCTATCAGAGAAGTTGAACTAAAGGCACAACGACAGAAATATCAACACGAAATCATGATGTATGAATTTGAGAATAAATCATTGAAGCTTCAAAATGAGAAGTTACTATCATTTATAGGATTTTCATTACAGGTTAAATCTAAAGATTTTAAGACATTAGCAAACAAGATATCTACATCAAATTTTGATTATTCAGATTCAAGCAATATCAAGTCAGCGAGGAAGAATTTAAAATCTGTGATTAAAAGTGTATCAGCCTTGCCTATGAGACCAGCAACTGTTGGAGACTCGATATCTATCTCAGATATGAAGCAGTCATCCACGAATGAAAGTGTTGATGATTTTATGAATAATTCAATGAATAATTCAATGGAATACTCTACTGATTATGAGCATGGAGAGATGCTACCATTAGAATTAGGTGCGTCAGATTCATTTGAAGAATATGGGGATGATGAATTAGATGAAGATGAATGTGACGAGGAAGATGAAGGTAAAATAGGTGAGAACTTATTAAGTTTGAATGATACAAGTGATTTCTTAACGGAACCGAAGAATACCTTTAATGGTAAGAAGAATTTTTCATCGACTTCATCATTAGATGTTGTTTACAAGATGGATAGATTATTCCAAGCGCCTAATAGTACAAGTATTGATAATGGACATCAATTTCCACCTCTCACGCCAAGAAATCATGTGAAAAGGTTGACACCATCGACATTTAATTTAAAGAATGATATTGAAAAAGATGTGAAAGAGAATACTAATGTCATTGAAAATAAAGATTTTGTTGATGATAATGCGATTGAAAATGATAGTTTTGGATTAGATTTTGATAATGCAAATATTATTTTAATGAATAATAAGGAAGATAAAATGAGATTGAGAAGTAGTAGTATGAAAAATTTATCATCGATGTGTTCACTATCACAGATAAGAGAGGAAGAAGATGATGATATTAAATATGATGGAGGAGATTCAAGTTTTGAAGATGATGATGATGGGGATGCTGATGAAACAATTAATATTTCGAATGCTGAGATTGATATGTTTAAAATTGATATGCCACGTCGACTTAAGTGTCCAAAACATTCAACATTTATGTGTTTTACATGTTCAGGGCCATTGATTGATCCACAAGTTTTACAGTATCAAATTAGTCCAATATATTCACTGATGCGTCGATTTACTAGTCGAAACAATTCTGAGTCTAGTATTGAACAATTGAAATGGATGTCAAAGATGATTACTGGGGATCATAACAAGAATAAATGTGATGAAGAAAATGGAAATGGATCAAGATCACCAAATAAGAAGAGTCGAGAACGACGTGTGGATAAGCGAGAATTATTACGACATCAATTGTACAAGAGACGGTCCAGCGGGAATGAAGAAGTGGGTGGTGATAGTTGTAACGAATCTGGGGTAGAAAGTGGAACGTCAATTGGGACAATGTTAGACCTTATGCAAGCTGACTTTAAGTATCATGCGGAGAACATCGACTGAGAAGAACATCTATCGACTGAGGAATCTGACAGACTCACAGATAAAGGCTTATGATTATGTCTGGAGAAACGTGTAGTTGAGAGTATGATGAAGGAATAGACTAGGCTAGTTGAATCTTTGGCGCGTAAAACGGTTTTTGTGGGCGTCAGCAAATCGATAGAGTGCAAAATGGGCTGATAAAAAAAGGTGGACAATGTGAAATGTCCGGTGCGGAACTTGCGTGATCGCTGAACTAGTCTTAATTCTGGTCGTTTCAGGGCCCGTGTTTTTCGCTGTTTTGGGTGATTGCTTGACTGTTGTCCTTTTATTCTCTCCACAATCCACTTCATTCGTTCCTTTCTCAACTCTATCTCTTTCCGTTTGTTAGACCTTCGATGTTACTATTTTGACGTTTCTTTCTTCTTTCTTCTTTCCTTTGCTTTACCTTATTTTACTTTACTTTATATTCCCCTCTTTTATAACAACTTTCGTACATCAGCTTAATTCTTATAAGCCACAAATAATAGCTACTCTGTTTAACTCAAAACTTGACCGCATTATGGCATTGCATAATTACATTTATGTGAAACATCACACTGACATTGACATTGAACGTAAAATTGCTAGGGAGCATGACCCAAGACCTACTCTAATTAAGGCTACCCCCGATATTGAATCTGCTCAAACGGAGAATGTCCTCTTAAATCCGCATCCAAATCTACATACTCATTTAGATATTAAAGAAGATTGGGAATTTGAAGTTAAGCTAGATAAATGGGACGATGAATCTTCAAGTGATACTGACTATTTAAGGAAGCAACTGAATCTAGAACATGAAAGTGGAAAATTGAAAACGCATGAGAAACATCATCATAGCCATCATAGCCATCATAGCCATCACCATCACCACCATAGCCATCACAATCACCATTACGATGTTGTAGAATCTAGTGAGTCTAGCCTTTCAAATACACATCAACCAAAGGAGTCAATGATATCTGCACCACTTAATTTATCAAAAGAAGACATTGACTTAATTTTATCCGCCAAACCAATGAAAATTAGCAGAAGTCAACAATCTCAGAATGAAAAACTTTTACAACCACAACAGCAACAACCATTACAGCTACCTAGTGTTGATAAGAAGCCTTTCAAAGACACAAAATTTGTAATTATTGGTGGTAAGAAGAAGAAACTTAAATCACGGTTTGCTAGAATGAAGAAGAGTTCCTCAAATCAGGGAACAAATTAAAGTATTTAAACTCACACATAAGAAATATTGCATTCATATCATCTTTACTATCAATTATTAGCTATTTTAACACGCAAAACAAGCAAACAAACATACAAATGAAACAAACAAATTAACAATCTAACAATTTAACGAATTAACAAACTAAAAAATGTTTGTTACCTTTTCTACACAACTTTAACATACGGTACATCCAAATAGCGATCCATTCCATACACTCACTTAAAATATTTCCTAAATTAATTTATATCTTAAATTTAAATAGCTTTTAATCAAAAAACAAATAAATCAGCTCAATCTAATATATAAGATATATATTAAACCTATCCTGCAGGTTCAAGCATAGTTAAAATTAACAACTAGTGTACCTGTGACTTTACCAATAATTGGTACTTGTAAATTGTCCTTTTTGCCGGCTGCATCTTGTAAAACTACCATACCGGATCCCAGTTCTTCGGATTTACCAAAATGATGTACATTTCTAAGAGTAAAAACCATCTTTGTATTTGGATCACATTTAAATGTAAAACTTTCAGCAATTTTAAATTCATTGTCCTTCTCTGCCTTGTATTTGTTTGTTTTATAAGCCGTCTTCAATGATCCATTCTCTGACTGTAATCCAACTTTAAAACTCAATGGTTCAGAAAATTTCACTTCAGAATCAAATTCAACTAATGTAACCCTACCTGGAATAGAACCAGAACCGTTAAATGCATTCGTTTTAATACTTGTCACATCCGAGGATGTACGATGTGAAAATTGTGATGCATCACCATTTGTGTTAACAGTGTCAATAGATGCCTTCTTACGATGTCCAAAACCTGGTGGTTTTAATGTGAAATGTCCATTGGATTCACCTTTGTTATGTGGAACAATCCTTTTCAGCGAACCTGCAGCACCTGTCGCCATTCCCGCTACACCACCAACCAGTTCTGTTGCATTGGCAATATTATCAGTAACAAGTCCAGCAGCTCCAGATGTAAAATTTGAAACTGTTGGTCTATTTCCAAACGGAGAAGAATCTTCACGAGAAGCTAATTGTGCAGTATTAGGTTTCAAATATCCTGGTGTAAATAACAACTCAAGATTAATACTACCTTGTGTTGATAACTTAAAGTCATCCCTGATTAGTTGATTCCCTTCAATCTTAGATAGATCAATAACAACATAACCTAACGGATCATTCTCGCCAGTCATATCCCAATCAATTGCTTCTAGAGTCAATTTGTCCTTGTTCTTTGATTTAATTGGAATACTAAACGTTTCATCCCATACTGGGTTTAATGTTTTCTTTTTAATCTTGGTTTTAAAAACTTGCTTATTATTCAAACGTCCAACAACAAATGGATCAGATTTACCACCTCTATCAGCAGCCATTAAATCTGCTCCACTTTTAACACCAATTTTCAATAATCCAGTATTCTCAACACTTTCAAATAAATTTGTACTATTGTCTACAGTTGGAACAAATTCAAAAACAATGCTTAACTTATTCTCATCTAATTCCAGTTCGACAGGTTTGTCATAACCATTTTTCAACAAATCAATCACATTGAAAGAGTCAACAGTCTCGTATAGAACATCACTTTGATATTTCGGATTAATAGTCTTGGTAATCCTTACATTTAAGATAGAATTACGCAAATCTCTGATAAAGCAATCACCAGAAGTTGCATTCAGCTTATGGTTCTTAGCCTTACGTGAAATAAAATCAGGGTATGAATGGTCATCAATAAATATTTCAACATATCCATTCCTAGATTCAATACTACCGCCAATCAAATTGATGCCTAAAACACCACTGTTATGTTTTAGTAGGTCATCTAATGACATAATAACCTTATCTTTGTTAATTTCCATCATCTTATTTAACCCATTTTCATCTAAAATATCAACCCATTCGTAATCATCGGGATTTTTCTTATAATCTTCAAGAAATTTAGCTTGTTCTTCCAACTCATCTAAATCATTGTCAATCAGATCCTTGTCTGAAGCCTTTTCATTCATTTGAATAATTTCTTGGTGTGAAAATAATTTCAGTAATTCGTAATAAACCATTGAAACATCAACTTCACCTGTCTTTTTACCATTCTTCTTTATTGGTCTAGTAATATCGACTAGTTTATTTGTCTCTTGTTTTTTCAAAAATTCGTTAAGGTCAATTATTGTTTTACCTACAAGTTTCTCATCATTACCTCTTTCATCTGTATCATAACAGTTGATTGTAATCTTTTGATTTTCAGAATAAATGGAAACAAAGAATTCTTCGTCGTAAACTGGGTTTGCATCATTCCATACAATGGTAGTAATACCTTTAACTTTGTTATGCGTTGTGATGGTGATAAAAGTATTCAATTTACCTAAATCTTCCAATGCCAATAAGTTTCTACATTGCTTAACATTAATCTTGAAAATACCTAATGGTGGTACAAATGAAATGTCATCTGATTCTTCTTCAATCTCAGTAATCGGACCAAGTGGTTTCCATTCACTTGTAAATTTCAACTTACCTTTCCCTTCAGTGAATTTACTCAAAATATGGCTTGCACTCTTGTGATGATCTTTGCTTTCATGTTTATCGTCATTTGATTCCAAATATAATACGTCAAGCAACTTTGCCTCGTAGGTTGCAATTTCAGTTTCTTCAAAAGAAGAAATATCCTTAATGACAACTTTCAAAATGGAAACAGATTTATGAAATACTAAACTTTCAAATTGGAAATTGTAGTCAGGATTGTTATTACCTTTGACAATTCTTGATTTCTCAATTAGTTGGTTATCTAAGTAAATCTCAATATATGTCGAAAGTTTACCAATCATTGACTTAGAACTGTCTAAATCTAGAGCACTAAGGATGTTTAAATTCAAGATACCAATTTCTGAATCAAATTGATTAATAATTGTACCATCATCCAAAGTTTCTGGATCAACAACTGGGTACCATTTCAAGTCATAAACAACTTTACCTAAATTTTTGTTTTGTTTGATAAGTTTGGACTCATTAAATTCCATAACAGGATCTTGTAACAAATCCTGAAGCTCAAATGAGGATTCGCAAAGAGAGCTTGATTTACCTGAGGATTTCAATTCAAAAAGTTCTAATTTTAATTTTGCATTGATGCTTGTAATTAAAATAAATTGAGTTTCATTAAAAATTGGAGTGACAGTTTGGAATTTGATATCAGTCTTGTACTGAGATTTGAAATCTCCTTCAATGCCATATTTAATATAAGGATTGATATTTTTAGAAGAAGTATATTGTGCACCTCTTATTTTAACTGCTAAACAACCAATTGCTGAAGGTTTTTGAATAAAATCGTTTGGATTGATATCAATTGTGTTTGGGTAGTACATCATTGGAGCCAAATTAGAATTGATTAAATTTTTAACAAATGAGGATAACCCTGGAATAACAGACATAACATCGATACCTAAAGTATTACCACCAACTGGTTTCAAAGCGTAGTCAATGGTTGGAGGCTCAAGAAAGCAAACAGATACAATGTCAATATGTGGGAACAAATCGCCAATAATAAATTTAATTCTCATATTACCAACAAATGTCATATCTTCAACCAAAACTGGTAATGAAACACCAACAAAACTCTTACCTATTCTTATACCTAAGGCAATTTTAGGGTCAATTTTGTTTTTCAATTCATTTTGGGTCATGTCGGAGATATCATTTGGTGTGAAGTTAACATTCCAATCCATTTGATAAACATTTTTACCTAATTTTGTAAATGATTTAATAGATTCAATTTTTGGAGCTTTTGTACCAAGTGTGAATTCATCAAGTGTAAGTTTATCAATCGGTGGTGGGGGTGAAACATCAAGTAAAATTTGGTTTGTGTTAGTGATAACTAAATCAGACAATGCAGGCATATAAATGACCCAAAATTTGGCAAGAAAGTTATTCAACCAGTCAATTGATTCTAATTTGTTTTCTAAAGCTTCATAAGATTGAATTCTCTGCATATCATCTCTAATATTGATTGCAAATCTTCTAAATTCTGCTCTGTATACTGCAAAAGTACAAATGGAGACAAATATGAATCCAAAAAGTCCATAACCTATATACATCAATGCATATGAGAAAAGACAGCAAGTCACAACAATTGATGTGTTCCAATAAAAATCAGCATAGTATTTCTCATAGATGTATTTATTGATAATTAGGGCTGTTTTATTGTTCAACTTAATTTCTTCATTGGAGATAACAGGTGTTTCCTTATCTATGAAAGATCCAATTTTCCTCCAAGGAAATTCAAGTTTGTACTCAGCACCCTTGATAAACTCGTTATCATGGATGTAAGAAGAGGTTTCTTTAGAATGTGTAGGAGGTGCTGATTCATCGGCCTTCTCTGAAGTAACTGAAATAGAGGGTTTGACAGTTTTTTTCTCATCAATTGGTGCCATTGAAGGATCAGAAGATAATTCAGGCATTGCTGATGTGTTTGTAGTAAACAATTGGAATAGGATGAAAGAAAGATGTGGCGGAACCAGGGGCAGGAATGCGATGAATGAAAGTTAGAAAGTAGAAGGGCCGACCACTGAGAAAAAAGCTTCTGTGCACGCGGAGCGGAGAAGAAGATGGGAAACTGTAGATGGATAGATGGATGGAAGAGTAGATAGATAGATGGAGAGGATATACATGATTACTAATGATTGAGTGAACGTTGGAGAGTCTTCTGGCGTAGCATAGCGTCAATTAGTGGCTGTTGGGGTAGCTCTTGCATGAGGAGGGCATTGTATGCTGCTCCTGGACGAGCGAGAGACTGTGCACAGTATAGTAGTTGTGGCATGAGCTGTGTGGATAGCCCTGGCGATGTAGAGGCCAGTTCTGTAATTTGGGGTAAAACTAGGTGAACAAGTCCGTTCACAAAGGCATTGATAAGGAGTGCATGATTGGTGTCCGGGCCCGTGTTGTTTGTATTGAAAAGTGAATGAAAAGTTGCTACTGTGTGGAATCCTTGTTCTCTGAGTACTTCAAGGACTCTCTTCCCGTACAGCTCTACAAGACCTGATTCCTTTAAAGGGGAGAGTGATTCAATTTCGGAAACAATGCTTTTATGTCGTAGTCGTAAGAAAAGTGCTGGAAGGGTAGAAGCATTGTTAGATGCAGAGAGTAGTCGTTGCAATGCAGCAACTGTCTGTAAAAGTGAGCTTGGTGGGCCATTCTGTAGTAATGAACAACAATGACGTGCAAGTGCTGTTGTTTCAAGTTCCAAAGCTTTGGATACAGTCTCTGTAAGAAGGGAACCTGTATGCATTGCTGACACACGTTGACCAAGAGAAGCTACTTCAACAGCGGAAGCCAAGTGATGGGAACCTTTGTTCTGACTCCCGCTTGTAACGAGGATGTGTGCTAGTTGTGGAAGTTCAACAAGTGCCAACAACGGTTTAAGTGCTTGCGGTGTTAGTCCAGTAGAATTGGATGTTTGTGATGTGGATGCTGATCCTGAATTTGATGTATTGATTGTAGTGATTGTATTAATTGCTGATGCTGGCAGTGGCTGAATGTTAGCTGCATCCGTTGTCAGACGAGGCCATTCAGTAGATGTCTTGTCGACAAGTTCAGTAGCTGCAAGAACTTTCGGTATTGGTGAGGATGAAGATGTAGAAGATACGTTTTTCCCTGTTAGAACCTGTGCAAGTTTGTTGTCTAGCTGAACGTTTGCATGTGACAGTTCAGCAATTTCTTCCAAAAGGAAAAGTGCAGTGTCTGTAGTGTCTGTATTGTCTGTGCGAGAAAGAAGGTCATTCAAGCATTCTGTAGCGTATTCGACGTCGCCATCAGCAATATCAAGAACACCTGTTTCCTTAAACCTGTCTAGAAGAAGAGATGACGACATGTGTGTGTTATAAAAGGGCGACAGAAGTGTAGTTGTGGTTGTGCTTATACTTGTGCTTGTGTATTCTGTACGCGAGAAAGAAGACTGTGCAACACTGTGGCTGCTTCTTTGCATAGTGTTCTTCTTGTTTGCACCTCTAGCACCAATCACACACAATAGAGA
This sequence comes from Pichia norvegensis, assembly GCA_030570285.1. Taxonomy (NCBI): domain Eukaryota; kingdom Fungi; phylum Ascomycota; class Pichiomycetes; order Pichiales; family Pichiaceae; genus Pichia; species Pichia norvegensis. The sequence continues at coordinate 178,087 of JAJLVM010000168.1, forward strand.
CACTTGATAGACAACATGGAGGGTCTCTTTTTCAACATTGATTCAGGATACATTGAAGGGGTGGTTCGAGGATACAAGAACTCACTTATTACTCAGTCTCAATATATCAATCTTACACAGTGCGATTCACTTGACGATGTTAAATTACAGCTTTCTGCAACTGATTATGGTACTTTCCTCAATGATATCAGTCAAACATTATCGACTTCTTTGATTGAACAGAAACTCAATGTTAAACTTATCAAAGATTTCAATTATATCAGATCGCAAGCTACTGATCCATTATCCAAATTCCTCGATTACATTACCTATTCTTATATGATTGATAATATTTTACTTATTCTTACTGGTACAATTCACAACAGGGACAAGAATGAGATTTTGAAAAAATGTAATCCATTAGGATGGTTTGATACTTTGCCAACATTATCTATCACAACAGATTTGAATTCATTATATCAAACAGTTTTAATTGATACACCATTAGCTAAATATTTCCACAATTGTTTAACAATTGATGATCTTGATGATTTGAATATTGAAATTATTAGAAACATTCTATACAAGGAATACCTTGAAGATTTTCATGAGTTTTGTCTTACTCAACTTCCATCTCCATCCAATGAAATTATGGACAGATTAATTTCCTTTGAAGCTGATAAAAGAGCGATTAACATTGTCATCAATTCATTTGGATCTAATGAGGTGACTGCACAGGACAAAGCTAAAATGTTACCATCCATTGGTCTCCTTGCACCACTTAAACATCAACTTTCTGAATGTTCTGATTTGGAGCTTGTAAAATCTCTTGTTACCTCTATTGGTGCATATTCCGACTTTTTCGATGAAACAGGAGGTAGCAGTACTGGAAGTGGTACTGCATCTCTTGATGATCGTTTCTATGCATATGAGATGCACCTTAACCGGAATGCACTAACGCAACAGTTTACATACTCTACAGTCTGGGCCGTTCTTAAGTCCCGTGAACAGGAGATCAGAAACATTACCTGGATCTGTGAATGTATCAGCCAAAACCAAAGAGACAAAATCAACAACTACATTGCTGTCTACTGAGTGGCTAGTAGTAGTAGTAGTAATAGTAATAGCAGTAGTAGCTGCTCCTCTTATATAACTCAACTTTCTAATAACTTTGTGCACAACAATAAACCGTGTCGTATATTGCATTGTATCCTCTCCGCCAATTCGCGAGCAGATTTCCTTCACTCCTGTTTCCTGTTTCCAATATCTGAAGAGAATCTAGCTTGTTCTTTCCCCGGTTGCCGCCTCCTTCGTTTTCGATTTGCGTTTACTACAAAACACATAACCTCCGTCTAATGGATATCAGCAAAGGTTTGAACAACTTGTCTCTTTGGGAGGTCAAGTCTTATGTGAGAAAGGCGCAGAATGCGGTACTCAATCTTTCCGAAACAGAAGCAAAAGTAAGAGAGGCCACCAACAATGAACCATGGGGTGCGTCAACTACTTTAATGGCAGATATTGCTCGGGGGACTTTCAATTATAGAGATAGAGAAGAGATTTGTAACATGATTTTTAGACGTTTTACTGAAAAGAGTGCACACGAATGGAGACAAATTTATAAATCATTACAATTGATGGAATATTTAGTGAAAAACGGTAGTGAAAGATTTGTTGATGATGCTAGGGCAAATGTTAGTTTAGTTAGTATGCTTAAAAGTTTCCATTATATTGATTCCAAAGGTGTTGATCAAGGAATTAATATCAGAAACAGAGCAAAGGAATTGGCATCGTTGTTAACTGATGAGAATAAGATTAGAATCGAGAGGAAGAAGGCAAAGGAAAATGCTAAAAAGTTTGATGCTATTTCTTCAACTTCTGCAGGTTCTAGAAATCTTGGTAGAAGAACTACAGGTAGCTCTAACAGATCAGCATATGGTGCAGCTGCAGCTGCTTCCTCAGTTGGTGATGATTATGAAAATAGAATTTTTGGTGATGGTGGTGTTTTTGGACAAAGATTCGAAGAGAGTAGAACAACTCAAAGTGCTGTTAATAATTCTGCACAATTTGAAGAGTACGATGATAATGATGTTCATGCAACTACTGCTACTACAACACGTGCACGTTCCTCTGCGCCAACTACTCAAACTTCTAAAGTCAATGCAGCAGCTGTAGATTTGTTTGATTTTAATGATGAACCAGCTTCAAATAATGGGGGAACTAATAAAAATACTACTACTAATACTAATGACGGTGATGATGATGATTTCGATGATTTCGATGATTTCCAATCTGCAGTTCCATCACAGCCATCACAGACACCAGCTACTACCTCATTTACACCAGCACAACAAACATCGGCACCGCTTGACCTTTTCAGTCAACCAGCAGCATCTACACCTGTAATAAGCCAACAGAAACCTGTTGACGATATTTTCGGTTCGCTTCTTTCCTCTGCTAAGCAGACTACAGTATCAACACCACCTGCTAAACAAGCGGCACCAGCTGCAGTGCAGACTCATACTTTTACATCAAATTCAGCCCCAGCACCAGCTCCAGCACAAGCTCCAAAACCTGCACAGGCACAACCACAAGCACAAGCACGACCACAACAGTCATCTGGAGGTGTCGTAGACCTCTTGGATCTGTAGCTCTGTAGTAGTAGCCACGTATAAATAAATAAATACACTATGTAAAATGAAAATAAATCAGTACGCGACCTTCACTCAGAAGATCACAGCTCTTTGACAAAACACACTCAACTCTTTGAATACTCAACACATAGTTTATACGTCTTAGGACTAGTTAATCAATTTACAAACAACCACAATCATGGTAGTATTTTCATGCTGGATCTATGACAAACACACGCGATGCATTTTCCACCGTGACTACGATAAAATGGCAACAAATACAGAGAACGATTCAGATAATGCCAAATTACTTTACGGAATGATCCAGTCCCTGCGAACAATATCACAACAGTTAACACACAAAACCCAATTGAAAGAGTTTCAAAATTCACTTGCACTTTCATCAACTAATAGGGTGAAAACAATCAAAACTCTTCTCTATAGTATCCATATCAAGGAAACTATATCGGGTACTAAAATTGTCATTCTCACTGATAACAGTGTTGTTAAGGAGAACGTTGAACATGTAATGGAGACCATATACGGGAAACTCCTTGTGCCGTACCTTGCAGCGAACCCTATGGCAGTGAAGTGTTCCGCGGAAGAGTCTATTATTATCCGCAACGCCAATTTCATCAACCACATTGACCGACTGCTCCAGCCACTGTAAGGACTAGCTCTACAACAACAAGTTTATATCTATATACTCTTACTACACTCTACCCACCATACCATACTCCCCTGCTACTGCCCCAGTCTTGTCTTGTCTTGTCTTGTCTTGTCTTGTCTTTCCCACTCTTTTCCGGACCCGGTGCTGGTGGCTCCGCGAATTCCTGAAAAAAGTGCTATTACATTTAAGATTTTAGTGTCCATTTTAGGTTCTACATTCTCTTTTCTTTTTCTAATCTGGCCTCCCCGGCATTCGCAAACGTTCATCGTTTTTACCCCCCATTTTGGGCGCTGTCTCTGACTTCCCCTAAGCAACCTTATCCTCTCGTATCTTTTTTATTCTTTTTGCATCCTTTGTTTTTTTTTTACTTGAATATATCAAACTTCCTTACTTATTGATGGTCCTAGTGATCTCTTTGCGCTAGGAAGAGCCGTTTAACAAATTACCCGTCCCCGCAGCATAAAGACACCGAGAAAACAAACTCAGCTAAAAACCAACCAGCCAGTCACTCATTTACTCATTCATTTAATCAGTAAGCCGAATCAACTCTAAATATATCTTACTAATTTCCAGTATTTCTTCTCATTACATATATCTTTTACTCATATTTGCATTCAATGTCTCCTCGCAGTGCAACTTCCGCGGACAATGCTGTGTTAGCTGACAATAGACGCAAATATCAACCACGTCATCATTTATATGACAACGATAGCACTGTTAAGAGGCGAAAATTATCTACATTAACACCAACATTATCCAATACTGACTTCAGTTTGCATTCTTTCAATCAAAGCGATAGATCTACAACAACACTTACAACACCTTCAACTGACACAGATTTCTCACCATTATCTAAAAATCTTGAACTAATTCCATCCGGCCGTAATGCGTCACGGCAGCAACAACCACAACCAGCACTACCACTATCACCATCACCTCAACAACAGCAACAAACCGTTGCTTCGCTACCTTATTCTTCTTCTGAATCTTTTTCAACAGTCACTGATGTACCAGCTGATGTTTTATTCCGTTTAAAGCAATTTTCTCTATTCAGTGATGCTCCAGAAAGTTTTTTCGTAAAATTAACGAAAGCATTAAATTTAGTTCAATTTTGGACTCAGCAAAGCATTGTCAAATCCGGTGAACCCGCTAAATCAATGTATTGGATATTAAGAGGTACAGTTGCTGTAACTTCGCCTGATGGTGAGTCCATTTATGCAGAATTAGCACCAGGTTCTTTTTTCGGTGAAATCGGTATCCTTTTTAATAGACCAAGAACTGCAACTGTTATAGCTAGAACTAAAGTTTTATTGGGAGTACTTACTAAGGATGCTCTTAATCAGGTTCTTGAAGATTATCCTGATTTGGAGAAAATAATTAGACATGAAGCTCAAGAACGCTTGTATATGCAAGAACAACGTTCAAAATTATCCAAAATGTCAACACCTACAATAAGTCAAAAAATAGCAAATGTACCTGGTTCTTTAAAAGATTCAAACGAGTTATTATTTGAAAATCAATTTGTTGACTCTTCACTCATAGCAAATGATCACGATGTAGTACCCGGTCCAGCACTACCGCCAATGATTCAAAATCAAAATTTATCGTCACATGATCTTTTTCAAAGAAATTATGTCATTAATCCTGAGAATAGTGTCACTTTAAATAAAAGCACTTTTGCTAATATCGATAATATTGACCAATCCATTTCAATTAGAGAATTCTTATGCAGTTTAGATATTTTTAAATTGCTACCTGATAATATCATTCATGAATTAGCACTTTCAATTGAAGTTCAACATTATAGACCAATGAACTATATTGTCAAAAAGGGTGATTATGGACGTGATATTTATTTTATTGTTTATGGGGAAATCGAAGTAATCAATGATTCAGAATTATTAGCAAGGTTAGGACCTATGATGTATTTTGGGGAAATCGCATTTCTTTCAACACTTTATGGATCAGATAATAAATTACAACCACGATCAGCTAATATTAGAACAATAACAGATTGTGAAATTTTAATGATTAAAGCTTCAAAATTGGATTCTATTTGTGAAAAGTATCCTCAAATTTCAGAATCTTTCAAAAAAACAGCTGCTGAAAGAATTCAATTCAATAATGTTAATGGACTAAATGAACACTCGGTTTTCAAAAAAATTAACTTTAGAAATACAAATTCAATTATTGAACTAGATCCTTTCAGTGATGATAACAAAGTGTCTGCACCTGATTCAACATCTCAACTTGAAGATAACGTGTTTAATTCGTTTTCTTTTGAACCGAAGCAACAAACAGAGATAACATCATTGAGTGTGCCAACATTAAACCCTACAAAAGGTTCTATACAAAGCTATTCCTTTGATTCTCATAATTTATATGCTGGAAGGTCCAAATTTATTTACACCCCGCTGGAATATAGACAGAGGTTGTTCAATGTTAACAGAAATAGAAGACGGTCTTCTGTTATTAACATAGGACCCTTCCCAGATTCTGTACTAATAAAAATTTTGAATCTCCTTAATTTGAAGGATTTAGCTCGTTTATCATTAGTATGCGTGAGATGGAAGCAGCTAATATATTTATCAGATAAATTAATGAAAAGGCTTGATCTTTCACCATGGTGCAAAGAAATGAATGATAATAAATTGAAACAAATTGCTAAACTTGTAGGTTCAAGACCTGAATATATTGATATTTCAAATTGCTATCATGTAACTGATGATGGATTTACATATTTTTTACAAAACATTGGTATTAGAGGTAATATCAAAGAACTTCGAATGAGTAGCAACTGGAACCTAAGTGCAATGGCAATCATGGATATAAGTATTTATTGTCGGAATCTTGTTAGTCTTGATTTAAGTAATTGTCGGAAAGTCAAAGATGAAGTACTTGCTAGAGTTATTGGATTCAAAGGTAATTACGATTTTGGATGTCCAAAACTAAAACATTTGAAACTCGGTTATTGCAAATATTTAACCGACAACAGCCTGCAACATATTAAAAACAACGCTCACTTAGAATCATTGGATTTAACTAGGTGTACAACTATTACAGATATGGGATTCCAAAATTGCAGTTCCTCGAGATATTTAACTATAAAGAAACTCGTGCTTAAAGATTGTACCTTTTTAAGTGATAAAACAATGGAAAGCATTTCCATTTCGTGTGCAAATCTTGAAACTCTTGATCTTACATTCTGTTGCATGCTTTCAGATTACTCCATCAAGGTTATTAGTCTAGGTTTAAGGAAGCTTACGGAGTTAAACTTATCATTTTGTGGATCAGCTGTTAGTGATTACTCTTTGGCATCAATCACGCATCTTACTAATTTAGAGCATTTATCCATCAAAGGTTGTGTTAGGGTTACAAGAGAAGGTGTAGATATGATGTTAACTCAATTACCAAAATTGAAAACTCTTAACCTCCTTCAATGTCCAAGGATAGATTATTACAAAGGTGTAAAAGTTGATCCATTTGATAAAGTAAAAGGTCGCAATTTCAGTTGTTTGAAAATTAAACCACACGGGCGTATAATAAAGGTTTTTCTATAGACAAAATGTAAGTTATTTACGTAATAGCATTGACAAATATGGTTGATACGCTTAAATAAAAATCTACTCCTTCTCGTTCTGCTGTTTTAACTCTTTCTCAATAATCTGTCTTTGTTCTTTTACGATCCTTTTCTTAGTCATAAAGGCAAAAAAGAAAATACAGAATGGAAGCAATATCGAATTAAGGGCAATCCATGCGGCAAGGATACCGAAATATCTACCCATGTGAGCCTTTGTAACATCAAAAAGTACAATCTTCATCAATTCGTAAGCATTTTTAATTGGCATTGCATATGTATATCTAAATATTTTAGGGCATAACTGAATAGGAGCAAATGTAGCAGAAATATTAATAACAACAAAGAATAATAACCAAAAACCCATAAGCGGTGGATAAACAGCAAAGCAAAAGAGTGAAATATTATTGTTTGCACCACCAACTGCTGCCATCGTCATATATGAAACCATCCAAAAAACACCAAAACCGCCTTTCCATGTTTTATTCATTGAAATTTGGAAAGCTGCATTAAGACATGTAAATGCTAAAGAGACAAGAAGGTACGTTAAATGAGAAATTAAAAGCTGAAATAAAATATATTGTTTCACTAAAATCTTTTTAGCTACGGTACCATTAATATCACTTAGCCACATAACTTGAAAAAATGTTATAATGATAATGTAAATTAAACCAATTTGTAATGGACCTATTGTAACAGGTTCCACTGGTATAGCGTCTTTATATTGGATTAATGGATAGGATGTCAACAAATTGGTATTTCTTAGATTTGAAAATTGTGAGTTAGTAAGATTGGATAGAATCATTGGATAACTGTAGTTCTGTAAATTTTCAATAAATGAAGTTTGAAATTGATATAAGGTACTAGCAACAACACCGCTCATTGTAATTGGATCTCTGGCAGTTTCATAAAGTGCATGCACAAAGTTGGTTGTTGAAATGTTAGTTCCACTTTGAAATGCATCTACCAATAACTCGGACACGTTATCAGACGTTACGTAAATGGCAGCCCAGTATTTTTGTTGATGAATCAATTGTTGAACATCAGTTTCATTTAGCTTGGATCTAAATTCCCATGTCCCCAAGGATGGCATTGCCCCTTGCAAAGTTGACATTCGTAATGCTTGAGATATTGGTGCACTTGAATCAGACTCTAATACAACAAGATATTTAAGATTGACATAACGTGTCTCTCTTCTGTACATTGAGCCCCAATATATGGACCACACGGTCAAAATATAAACCCAAAAAGCTATCATAATAATAGAGTATTTTTTCAAAACAGACATCCTTAAATGTTTATTTTCCTTAGCAAAAAATGAGTGTTTAGGAGGTGGAGGTGGTGGTAATTTCCCTTCTGCCATTAACTTTTCTCGAATGTATGTCTCTTCTACAGCAGCTCCTGTTGCCAAATCATTTTCAGTATACTCGGAAATTGTTCTTAGTAATTCATTTTCTTGATTTGAATCTTCAGTGATGTTATCCTTGATTTGATTCTCAGTGTTAGGGTGTACATAAGGACGAATAACACTGCTGTCTGAAGATTCACTGCTAGAAGTTTGACGTTCTGTTAGTCTTTGGCTCAAATTATCTGACATTTTTTCCATTAAGCAAATTGTATAAGCAATTGGCTTTTGTTAATTACTTTTCGTAGTTTAACAGATCACTAGAAGTCTGGATCTGAATTGAATCCTTTTATAGGAAAATTAAAAATCGAAAATCTACACCCTGTCCGAAATTTGTCATCATCATAACAAAAAAAAACCACGCATGCTAATCTCCGACAATCGCCGCCGCGGATAGTCCTCCCAAATCAATTTTGTGGGGAACGTTGAAAAATATCGTTAACGCTACTGAAATATGTTCATTGGGTTATTGGCAAACTTATAAGTTGTATTATTGGATCTGGATTGTGTTGTAAAATTAAGTGTTGCTACTTAAAGCATTTCAGTTAAAGTCGTTAGCTTCTCTTTAATCTTTTTTTTTTCATTTGTTCTTTCATGTTGCAACGTCCAAATATTGTTTCGTTTCCAACTGATTAATTATTAGCTGTAACATCCAAATGTTTCAAAAACTAGAGGTCTATTTTGCTTTAGTTGAACATTACCCTGAGCCCGAAAACTTCGTTCGTTCTACTACAACAATTACCCCTTTTTAAGGATCCTCAGTGTTGTTAGCTCGATTCACTTTAAGCATTCTGAAACTTGTCATATAATTAGGAAGTTTTTATAAACCCATTTAGTAATAAGCATGACGGTTAGTTAAGCATGTATAAAATAGGTTTCAGCCAAACAGCTTGCTTTCAGGACCCAAAAAAGCAGGCCCAGGATCTCTCGGTGGAATTTTTGGCGGACTACCGAATCAGATAAATTTTCGGGCTAAAGAACTAGTTTTTGGCTCTGCGTGGACTAAGATCATTGAGGGTAATCCTATAAAACTTTTTATCGTCTAATAGTGGATTTTTGCAGTATAATGGGGCAGGGTTTAACAGGATCCCAATCGGTGATCTCAAGAGAAAATACCATAATTAGCGATTCTAACAGTGATCAGAGATTCAATAATCATTTAAACAGCAATCGAAACATTCAAACTGAAGAATATGGTGATGCTGATGCCGATGATGATGACGACTATGATGATGAAGATGACCACAACGAAGAGGGAGATGGTAATGATACTGAAAATGATCTTGTAAGCAATGGATGTCGCTCAAATAGATATTCCAGAGAAGAAATCATTCGTAAGAAAAGCAAAGCGTGTAAACGATGTCATTCCTTGAAAGTCAAGTGTGTTCCGCTGGAATCAAACGATGGATCACAGGCATGTAAAAGATGTTCAGCAAAGGGTATTAAATGTGAATTTAACATAACGGTAAGAAGAATCAAGAAACCTGTTGTTTTATCTAAATCAATGAAACTCAAGTTAAGAAATGAAGAGATCAAAAAATTAAAGGAACAACTAGCTCAACGAGACCGCATAATAGATATGCTTAAAGGATATAATCCTCAAGATGATGCCGTTACATCATCATTAGAAGTTTCACTGAAGGAAAAATTTGGATACTACAAAGAAGAAATCAAAAACTTGCAAGAACTTGAAAATGAATCGATGGAAACAGGGTCGGGAAATGATACTAGTACCTTTATTTTAAACTCAGAAAAGAGAGTCCAAATATGCCAGTCGCAGATGCCCTCATTAGATATTATAAAAGATGGTTTACTTACTTACAACCAATGCACGCAACTAGTCACCATTTTTGTCACTAAAATACATGCACGGTTCCCTTTTACGGAACTACCTAAAGATCTAAGTGTTGATTATTTAAGAGTTCATGCACCTTTGCTCTTGGTTATAATGTGTTACATTTCGTTGATAATAGATACATCTTCTGAAATTACAACTGACACCCAATTGCAGCTTGAATGTTTGATTTCGAAAACATTATCTGCTGAGCTTTTGATGGTAGGTGATAAAAGTTTCAATCTTTTGAAAAACACTTTGATATATAGTTTTTGGTATGTTGCACCAGAGCTATTTCATCATCGAAGGTATCATCTGTTTACGTCACTATGTGTTTCTCTTTCACATGACTTAGGTATTAGTGGAAGACCTTATTTCTTTTATAACCGAGGAGATGGTTCGATCAAGAAGACGTCCATAATCAATGATGAAAAAAATATAGATCTAAAAGGATTGCTTTTGGTCGTTTACACTCTTTACATGTCAATATCTTTATTTTTGAAAAGAGTTATATACCTAGAATGGAACCCATATTTTGAAGAATGTTGTCAAGTTTTAGAAAAATCGAATAAGAGAGAATACAAATTAATTGTTCTATATGCTAAAATTAATCATGCAATGGAATTGATGTACAACAGTTTTCATAGAGCAGGCGAATGTCTAACGGTTTACGAATTATCTAGTCACAAAACCAAGCTTCAAATTCAAGAATTTGTTAAGATCTTGCTAGGTATCAAGCAACAAATATCATCACATTTTGATGAGCAATCTTTTGATTTTAACTCTTTGATGGCATACTTATACTCTGCACAAGCATACTTGTTTGAGCCTGCTGTTCAGACATTAATACGTGCAAAGGAAAATGTAACAAGAGAGTATAGAAACTTATTTCTTACCTCCTTGAATCAAATCTGTGAATCATGTTTACTTTCGTTAACCCATTTTAATAAACTGTCAATAGAAGACTTAAGTGTGAATCCATTGTTTCATACTTCCAGAATTTTATACACAAGTGGAATGTTATTGAGAATCCGTTATTTAAGTCTCACGATTCCTAAAACTGCAAGGGCTAAAGTTTACACCGAACAGGCATTGCCAACAATCAGAGCATTAATCTCTAAAATTGACGAAACTTCTAATGTATATCCTAAGAACTTGCTGTTAAAAAAAATTAGAGTAGTGTTGAATCTGTTTGTGCACACATGTTTAACACAGTGGAATGCATCATACAAGATACTTTACAAACAGATTAGAAAGCAAGATCCTTCCTTCACTGATACTGACTTTGCCAACCTGTTTCCTAAAACGCCGCTTCCGACTGGTATTGCTGCTCTTGATTCCATGACTGATTCAGGTAACTTGGGAACATCGAGTTTAAATTTACGCAGGCAATCTGAGGAAACTCTAACCAGACAAGTGCAAACATCATCATATTCAATGCCAGGAAATGCCGCTAGTTACTTAGAGATGCAGAATGCCAAATTAAAGCCATCAATTAAAACTTCATTTAACGGAAATGTTTCATCTAATCCTACTGATGCAAATGTTGGGAAAGTAGTGTCATCCACCTATAAAGACAACTATGCTGATAACAACTTAACAGTTGGTTTATCTGAAACTTATACCTCTGGAAACGATAACAAGTTTCAGCCTAATACTCTTGAACAAATGCATGAGCCAAGTCTTACTGGCTCTACTACAAATCCTAATTTGGAAAATCAGAATTTGATTTCTAATTTCGAAGTAGATGCATCTTCCAAATTACCTGCTACATTATTGTCTGAACTAAATCTCTCTAATAACGCACAAAACTCAGCACCGTTTGATATGCAATTTACAGCATTCAATGATGAATTTTGGAGCGACTTATTTTTCGGTGAAGGAAGCAGTGGCTACTCTCCTTGTGGAGTGGACGGATCAGACGCAACACCTACATCTGCAATAAATTTCTAACAACTAATATGTAAATACCCTAATAATGATCAATCCTTATCTTAATGTAAATACAAAACTGATACTGCTGAGCCCCCTGAGATAACTGCTAATAATTTCCTTATTGGGGAACCATTTCTGTGTTTCATGTCGCGAAAGCAGGTTTGTGACTGTGAAATGAAAGTGCTGCAGTGTCTTACTGTGCGGTGCGCGGGGGTTAAATGTAGCTGGGACGGACGCGCTGGGAGAGACGCAGACACCCGCGTTTTGGTAGGGAGTATGGCTTTTTTCAGATGCTGGTAGAGTTTGAAATATACGCAATAGTGAAGATTGAAGGTATAGATTTTACAACTCTAACAAACTATACACAATGGTTGCTGTATGTACAATATATACTAAAATGATACATTTAAATGATATATTGATTATGTTGAGAGAATGAACTGAAATGCAAAAACACTTTGGAAACAAAATTTAAATGTCTTGATAAATTCAACTTTATAAATAACCATCAACTATCTATTAAGGATATGATATAATACCAACTAGTTTACATATTTAACAAAATGCATATTACAAGATTAAACTGTTTCAACTTTTCTGATCATAGGATAACTGATTTTACAGCATTTTATTAAAGTTGAATGATAAGACTAATTTGAAATTTTAAGTATGGCTAATATAATATGAGTTATAATGACAAGTTTTACAAAGTTAAAAAGCATTTGGTGATCTGACAGTTTTTTTTCACATAATCATAAATCATCTGAGAATTTCAAACCGTGAATATTTTACTAACATTATTTTTTTATTACAGGATTTAGTTGCAAAGAAGACCAGAAAGACCGCTAGACCACAACAATTAAGATCTAGCTTGGTCCCAGGTACCGTCTTGATCTTATTAGCTGGTAGATTCAGAGGTAAGAGAGTTGTTTACTTAAAGAACTTAGAAGACAACACCTTATTAGTCTCCGGTCCATTCAAGGTCAACGGTGTTCCATTGAGAAGAGTTAACGCAAGATACGTCATTGCAACCTCTACCAAGGTTGACGTTTCTTCTTTGGACTTAGCTAAGTTCAACGTTGCTTACTTTGCAAGAGAAAAGACCAACAAGAAGTCCAAGTCTGAAAAGGATTTCTTTGGTGATGTTGAAGCAAAGAAGGAAATCAAGTCCGAAAGAATTGAAGACCAAAAGGTTGTTGACAAAGCTTTGATCTCTGAAATCAAGAAGACTCCATTATTGAAGCAATACTTAGCAGCTTCTTTCTCCTTAAAGTCTGGTGACAAACCACATGCTATGGTTTTCTAAATAATTTTGGTTAATTCTTACCCTTTATATTTATAGCATATAAAACGATTAATATAAAAATCAAAAATTAGATAAACTTATGTACCTTTTAATTTGGAATGGATAAACTGTTATCTTAACGTATAATTAAGGAAGCGTAATTGATTTTTACGTGTCACGTGACTAAAAATTGATATTTCATGAATCTCTATGAAAATTTTCAGTCTAAAAAAAAAGTTTGAAATAAACCACTCCAATAACGCATAAACCTTTTTTATTGCCTCTTTAATAAGCAAACCTATAGAGTGAATACTTCAATTAATAACAATGTCCTCTTTATTACCACTTGCATCATATAATTTAGAATTAAAACCATTTACCCCACAACCATGTCAAGCTGAAGACTTCCCTGTAACTGTTAGAATTACTTTAGCATCCATTGATCCAGAATCCGTTGATGACAAGAGGGAACCTTCTACTCTTAGAATCTTAAAAAAATCTGCAGTTTTCTCTGATGATGAATCCGACGATGAATCCGATGATGAATCTGAAGGTGAATCTGATGATGAAAAGAAGGGATGTGATGATGATGAATGTGATAACTGTGAAGACAAAGCAGAAAAGGAAGATGAAGACGAAGACGAAGATGCAGAAGATTCAGACGATGATGATGATGTTGAAGATGACGAAGCTGTTGAAGAGCATATTATTTGTACCCTTTCTCCAAAGACTCAATATCAACAATCATTAGATTTAACCATTTTACCAGATGAGGAAGTTTTCTTTGTTGTGACTGGTTCTTACACTGTTCACTTAACTGGTAACTATGTTGAACATCCAAATGATGACGATGAAGATGACTATGTTTATGGTGATTCTTCTGATGAATACGATTCCGATGAGTACGACTTAACTCCAGATGAGGATGAAATTGTCGATGAAGAAATTGATTACGATTTAGATGAATTAGACAATGTCGAAGATGTTGAAGGTAAAATTGAGGAATTAGTAGAAGAGGATGAAAACATGAACGGAAAAAAGAGAGAAGCTGAGCCAGAGCAAGAATCTTCTTCTAAAAAAGCAAAGAAAGAAAAATCCGTTAAGTTCAACAAAGAATTAGAACAAGGTCCAACTGGTCCGGCTGCAGAAAAGGCTAAATCCAAGAAAGAAGTGTTAGAAGAGAAGAAGAAAGCAGAAAAGAAAGAATCCAAGAAAGAATCCAAGAAGGAGGAAAAGAAGGTTGAAAAGAAGGAGGAAAAGAAGGAAGAAAAGAAAGTTGAAAAAAAGAAAGCTGTTAAAACTTTACCAGGTGGTGTCATTATTGAAGATAAGACCGTCGGTACTGGTCCAGTTTGTAAGAAGGGACAAAAGGTTGGTGTTAGATACATTGGTAAGTTAAAGAACGGTAAGGTCTTTGACAAAAATACATCTGGTAAACCATTCCATTTTGGACTTGGTAAAGGTGAAGTTATTAAAGGTTGGGATGTTGGTGTTGCAGGTATGGCTGTTGGTGGTGAAAGAAGAATTGTTATACCAGCACCAATGGCATATGGTTCTCAAAAGCTTCCAGGTATCCCAGCAAACTCCGAATTAACCTTCGATGTTAAATTAATCTCCATCAAATAATCGGAATACTCAACTATATAAGTTTATACGAAAATTAATTATTCAAAAAAAGAAAAAGAAATATGTTCATTATCTTTTTATGTAGAATTTGCTGACTTCCAAACTCCGTAGGCTTGTGTGTTCTTTTTGATTAAACTGGTATCACTTTTTCGTATTCCTCTATCAACTATACTGAAAATGTAATCTCTAGGATAATCATGCTTGTCAATCAAATGCAACCTTCTTTTCTTATGGTCTCGGAATAATTTATCACAATTTTCTACAAAGCATCCAAACACTCGATCCCCTCTTTGTAGTTTGATTTTCATAAACGGGTCGTGATTTTCAGCAATGTGTAATTCAAGCAATCTGTTGGTAGGAAAATTCCTTTTACACTCAGTGCAAATGTTAGTGTGTTCTGATACATAATGTAATTCGTATTGTTCGAATGATTCAAATTGTTTAGCTTCTTGTGAACAAAGAGGTGGTAGACTGCATTCAATCGGAGTGTTGTTTGGTTCTTTTGACTTATTCTTAGACTTTGATCTAGTCTTCTCTTGTTTTACAACCTTTCTGGATTTCTCTGTTTCTGTATCTATATCCACATAATCATCTTCTGGACTCCTAGATCTTTTCAACGACATGTGACTGACTGGAGATAGAAATCATATCGTTACAAGACATGGAAGGCGGCTTTGCATCTGAAAAAAAAATAACGAGTAACAATTCCTTGATTATATGGGCTAATTTATTTGATTTGTCATGAGCTATCGTTCATACGTAGTTAAATACCAATTATTGACATAAATGAATGAAAAGCATGGCTTGAAATCATTACTGACATCTTTGCCGCCTTTAAAAAAGGCAAAAATTGACAAGGCTGCTATAGCTATACAATCCGACAATAGCATGTCTGAAGAAGATACATTAGAATATGGCAACAAAGGATACGTTCAAGGTCCTATTGATCCCTTTTTTGGACAAAGAAGTGCCTTTCCAATTAATATTGATGTCGAAAATGTTCAGCTAGGTAAAATTCCAGAAAATGTAAATGAATACCTTGCGCAAGTCAAACTAGAAGCGTATGAAATAAGTGGGCATGATAATTACGAAAGCAGTGACGATGATTACTGTTACTATAAAGCTCCTGAGAGAGAAGAGATTGATAATTTTATTGCACCGATGGAAGTTCTTGAGTCTTATGTTGTTGAATACGAAGCAGAGAGGAAAATTTATAGTGAATACAGAATGAAGCTAGAAGAACTTGATGCTATTGATCTACCTCAAACAGCAAAAGATTGGAAGAAGTTTATATGGGAGGTTAGTTGTGAGAAGGACTACATTGCACAAATCATTGAAGAAGAAGAACATGTAAAACTATTAGTTTACTTTACTAAATGGATGAGTCTTAAAGTAGATGAAAATTTCAAAGAATGGGTATTTGGTATACTTGCTGCTATTGAAGATGTATTACCATCATCTGAAATGAGTGTTTTGAGACAGCTCGGTAAAAAGGTTCTCCGACAGTATTTGCAAAGTTTAAAACTAAACCAGCCGGAAAATCATCCAGTCTATCTCAAAATTCTCAGTATAGTTGGACTTTATTATAAACAAAGGGATTTAATAGAAGATAACACCACTATATAAACATTATAAACAGGTGTAAAGCATTAATATATGTAGACTAGAGAGATAGCACGCCGATCGACGTGATGTGTTTAAGGAAGAGGCGCGTACAGCTTTTGTGCATGGCTGCTTCTGCTTTATCACTTTAGGCAAGAAGGTGATCTACTAGTATCTTACACCAATACACAACGAGTCAATGGTATGTTATTATTAAGAGAAAATTAAGGGTGGATTTGTGAGTAATAATAAAAATTAAGAAGGAGTACTAACATTTCTCCAATATGGAGAGTTCGATTTAGTCCGGAATTCAGAGTTTATTGAAGACTGAGAAGGAAGCGCAGGAGATTGTGGCTAAGGCTAGACAATGTATGTATACAATTAACAATTAGGAATTTTCTAATTGATTTAATAAGATTTCTAGACGAAGATCAGCTACTAACAAATATTTTTGTTTCTACAGACCGTGCACAAAAACTAAAGGCAGCAAAGAGTGATGCACAAGCGGAAATTGAGGCTTACAAGCAAAAGAAGGAAGCTGAATTAAAGAAATTTGAGGCCGAATTTGAAGGATCTAACAAACAGCTTGAGGAAGATGCAGAAAAGGAAGTTCAATCGGAATTAGAAAAAATTAAAAAGACTGCACAAGAAAAGAAGAGTGCAGTTGTTAAGCTACTTGTGGATTCGATTTGTTCACCAAAGCCAGAGTTACATGTTAATGCATCAACCTCTGTGTGAAGAAAGTCATTTATATCCTGTAAAACGTATAATTCAAAAATTCCGTATTAAATGATCTGCAAAGGTAGGTACATCCAATTCAATCATTCACTTTGTACATTAAAGCCATCTATGAAAAGATCATCTTATAGGTGGTTCGATAACTTCATGCAGGCCTATAGGTTTCACCGAATGATTGGGATTGTGCTTACTATATCGCACCCCAAGTTTTGCATTAGGAGCCCAACTTTTTCTATGTCTGCGTCATGTGAGGAACTAAGCAAATGGTATAGGTAAGTTTTCTTTTAGACACACTGCCACTATCACTGTAAATATCTACTAGGTCAACAAATATGAATACGGGTAAAGATGTTGTTGAAGAAGCAGTTTACCCACTTGATGAGTTGTTGAAATATGATTTAGCTCAGCCGGAACAGCCCAATCCTGACGTGTCAAGCCGTCGTGGAATTGTCGGAGACACGGATGAACGATCGGTACAGGTTGTTAAGATTCAGAAAAGAAAGATTCAAAAAGTTAGTAAACCATCTGGAGCCAGTACAACACTTAGACAAAAATTCTCGGAAAGGTCACTTCGACACTATTATTCACGCATACATTGGAAGAATTTAGTAATAGTTATTATAATACCCCTAATAGGAATAACTTCACTTATATTTTTCCATCCTAGTTTACTGAAACAAACAGTATATTTTGTTATTTGGAATTACATAATTACAATGTTGTCAATTAATATACTTTATCATCGATATTGGTCACATCATTCATTTGATTTCACAAACGATCAGTTTGTATTGCTTTTGGCAATTATTGCATCAGGGGGTGGTATTACATCAGCACAAAATTGGTGTGCTTCTCATAGAGCACATCACAGATATTGTGATGTAACTGATTCAGATCCTCATAATATCCGAAGAGGATTATTTTTCAGTCATATGGGCTGGATGATTTTGATCCATCATCCAACTGCTGCGAAAGCTATTAAGGAGAGTAAACTGGATGAACTTCCAAATGCAGATATTGTTGATTGGCAGCAAAAACATTACTTGAATCTGCTAGTAACTATTGGACTAGTTTTACCATCTTTAATCTGTGGTTTCTTTTGGAACGATTATCTTGGTGGGCTAATCTATGGAGGATTTATGAAGCTTTTGATGGTACAACATTCTGTATTTGCAGTTAATTCTGTTGGACATACCGTTGGATCAAGGCCTTATAATAACAAGAAATCATATCGAAACAACTATTTCCTAAGCTTTATTACTATGGGAGAAGGTAATCAGAATTTTCATCATGAATTTCCAATGGATTATAGAAACGGTTATGAATGGTACAATTTTGATCCGGTAAAATGGAGTATCAATGTTTTTTACGTGTGTGGCTTAGTAAAGTCTATAAAGACGGCCAGTCAAAATTCCATCGATCAATTAATAATACAACAACAACAACGATTGTTAGATGGAATTCGTTCCCAACTCAATTGGGGGATACCGATTGAGAAACTTCCAGTGTTTTCTCCTGAAGAATTTAAATTACTGGCAAGCAAATCAAAAGACAGATACTTGGTTGTAGTGGCAGGTATAATACATGATGTGACACCGTTTGCAAAGGACCATCCAGGAGGAATTCCATTGATCCGTGCTTCACATGGGAAAGATGCGACGACAGCATTTGATGGTGCTGTGTATAAACACTCGAATGCAGCTAGAAACCTTTTGGCAACGATGCGTATAGGTAAACTTGGCGGTAGCGAGAATTTATACTGGAAACAGCAGCGGATGGAGAACAAGAGCGTTCCTATCGACAACGACACGGAAGGTCAGAGGATTGTGAGGACACAGGAGACTCACATGGATCATCTGGGCAGCACGGCAGGTGCAGCGTGAAGCTTCTGTAAAGGTTGCTGTTAGGGTCTTGTCCTCGTCTTTGTCTTTAGCTTTAACTTTGGCTTTAGGAGACACCGCGAATTGGAAAACCACGAAAATTTCACCTTTTTTTCAAATCGAATGCGCAGTGAAAATTTGGGATCTTGCTTGTCTATTGTGTGTGGGTCTTTGTTGAATGCGTCAGCTCTAGAATTCCTGAATTTTGTGTTCACTACTTTATGTCGGACTTATCCTTTCTCCACCTACCTTTTCTTCTTCTATTACTTTGCTTCTTTTAATCTATACTTTTCTATTTTTAGTTTCCTATTCAGTTGTATCAACTACACTCACTGTTTAGTCCCTAATTGTCAAAATTTACAAGCTCGAGTATATTTCGCCTCACCGATATCGATTAGCGCACATATTCTCAATATAATTATTATTATTATTATTATTATTATTATTATTATTATTATTAATAGTCACTATTATACTCACCATATCATTACACTGGTATTAAATCAATGCCGAAAGTTAAAAGGAATAGGAAGATTCGTACCTGTGAGTACTGTTATCATCATAAACTAAAATGTGACAGGAATACCCCCTGTAGTACGTGTTTGAGAACTAAAAGTGAATGTGTTTACCATTTCAAAAGCAACAATGATACTGATAATAAGTCAACTGGTGGAACAAAGAAGAAAGCTACAAAGTCAAACTTGTTAAACTTAAATACTACTCAAAATTCAGAATCGTCTTCACCTGAAGAAGATAATGTTATTAAGTGGAAGAAAGAAGATGGTGAATTAAGAGTTGAGGAAACAAATTCAGATGTGATTTTTTCAACAAATATTAACAATATCCCTCTATACTATTCAAGAGCTTTCTTCCCATATCTAGAACCAAGTTTAAATAGAATGTTCTTGTTCAAAATGAGCGAAATTGGTGAAAGAGGTACATCCAATGATTTTTCTCATGTAGGTACTTACGATTTTCAAAGGTTCGGATTCAAGAATTCTCTTGAACAAATGGTTAAAGAATATCCGAAAAAGGAGGAATTCGATGATATTATCTACATTTATTGGGACTATATTCATCCATTAATTCCAGTTATTGATAAAGAACAAACTATGGTTAAATATATCAAATTTTGGGATGAACTTCATAATGAAACATCTCCTAGATTTGATATAGATTCCGGTGTTTTGTTTTTAGGTATGTTATTAGCAGTTAAAACAGCTTTTGAAGTTAACATTACCGATCCAGCAGAAGTTAAAAAATCAATCGCAGAGAAAAATAGAATCTATGATACTTTTGAAAAATTTAAAATGTTTTTTGGTTTCAAAACTAATCCAAATATATCATACATTCAAGCGTCGATTATTTTGTACCAAACATGTGCAATTTATTTTATTGGCTTGTTCACATATACTGCAGCATTGGCTAGACAGGCTGAATTCATGGGATTACATAGAGATCCACTTTTGCATGATGTTTATCCTAATAAAAATAATACAAAGGATGTTGAAATAAGAAGAATGGTTTGGCATTATGTTAGATATCTGGATACTGCAACTTCTTGTGTTTCCGGTATGTCTCCGCATATGATTATGACCAATGCTTCAACAAAATTTCCTTCCAAACGTGAATATAACCCTGAATCTGGTAAATTTGATGGTGATCTTAATCCATTTATGGTTTTTACAGTTTCAAGATTTAAATGTAGTTTGGTTATGGAAACAATCTCTCACTATTTAAATTCCGATTTTTCAAATGATAATGAAAAATTGATGAGATGGGAAGGTATATCTAGAACAGTTATTGCACTTTATCAAGATGTTTACACTTTGATCAAAGAAATTTTGAGCTGTTCAAATAATCCAAAATATTCACAAGATCTGTTGAGATTTTTAGTCTCTAATGCAATAACAAACGTTCATAGAACTTATTTGCTTCACAGAGCCTGTGATAGAAGACCTTACTCTCATCATAATAGAGTAATCTTGAAACCTGCAAATGCTGCAAATGTGGAATTGACTAAATTAAGTCAAGCTAGTTCTAGTAAAGACTTTTTTGATAAAGTTCTTGCGATTAAAATGCCTTATTATGAATCTACAATGGAAGTTTCGATCTTGCTACTTTACGAGTCTAGGTATAGACTTAAAGTTACACCAGAACTTGAAAAATTTAAATGGTTTAGTAAAAATGCAAACCCGCTACAATATACATTTTTTGTTCTGCGTGATTTATATCACTATCCGGATAAAAGGTACACATTTACACATGTCCCTCAAGATATCAGAAACTTTATTTTAGATGAAGAAGTGCTGAATTTTGATGGTGATATTAGGAAAGATGTGGTTGATATTACAATTACAAATCTTGCACATTTAAAAGAATACTGGTGCGAGCCACTTAATGATGTTATGAATTTTCTCTGTGAATTGAAAAAATATGTTTACAAATCTTTAGATAGAAGGAGTGAATTATCTAAAGCTAATGATGGGGATACTGTTGGAAAAGAAGGGAAACAAAATTCAGATAACTCAACTTCTTTTATGCCAAACAACTTTGCACAGGAAACTAAAACTGACATTGAGCCAGATAATCTACATGATGAATTTGAACTTGATAAATACAAAAATATTATAGATTTAATATCTACTTTTTCGGTTGTTGGTGGTAAATCATCGAATACTATTCCATCCAACGATTCAGGACATCCATCTAGTAATTCGGATGGGCTCGATGCTTCACATCCTTCATCAGCATCAGATGCAATTACACCAACAATTTTGAATAATCAACCAGTTACAAGTGTCCACTTAGATAACAGTCGATTCAGTTTTAACTTTGAGGATCAACATAGAGTTGCGAATGCAAATACGAATGCAAATACGAATGCAAATACGAATGCAAATTCTGCGGCACATCAACAAGGTGCCTTTGCTTCACGACATCATTCTGCACATACCCCTATGTCAGGGAATTTGCAAGTTCCATCACAAACACAAACATCTGTTGCTTCACCTTCCACAGCACCAGCACCTGGCTCTGGTCCTCTTCCTGTTTCATCTAACATGGGAAATGTCGATTATACTTTGCCTCAGTTTTCTGCTGACCCATACCCACAACAACCTGGACTTTCCGCTATTCCTTCCTTTGATCCCGCAATGTACTATGCCATGAATGCAAACACTCCAATGATGACACAAAATAATCCCTACGGTAACCAAATGTATTCAGGAGCACCTACCCCTGGAACACAAGTACCAATTCAACAGCCACATCCATTACAGCAGTCTGCTACACAACTCCCTCAGCATATGCAAGCTATGTCACACATGCAACAATATCCTCAAATGTCGTCGCTCCCTCAATTTCAGCCAGATATGTACCATAATCCATCTTCTATGCCCCAAATGCATACGAATTCAATGATGCCTCCACATTTACAGAGTAAGTCGCCATATATGCCCGATAATGGAATGGCACCACAGAACAATGCAACAATGAACAATATGTACGCCAATCCGAACCAACAAGCCTATAGATAGGGCTTGATATCTTACTTTGTAACCCTTATGTAAAATATCTATGTAATGCTTCACTTTACCTGCCTCAATTGACTTTTATTGATTTTATTTAACTTTACTAGACCTTACTTTAGATTACTACATAGCCGAGTGTACCAAGCTGTATCTGAGTGGTCACGTGAAATATTGTAATGAATCCCACGATTTTCAAAGTGTGTCTTTGTGGATCAACGGCTGGTCGCACGTCAAACTATTAAACGGAATGATAGACTGAATACTTTTATGAATTTGGTTCAAGGTAATCTTTCTTCTGCATGTTTTCTACGAGGAACTTTATCAGAGTAGCTCAATCGAGTTTGAAATCGTCATTTGTTCGACGTTTATCACAGAAGATACCAAATGGTGTAAATAACGCGGATTTCAGTCCACGTACATCTCTCTTCAAAACAATTTCAATTGCGACATCATTTTTAGCTATCGGTTTAGGAACAGGTTTTGCTGCGGCAAAAACTGATAATAGTCTTGCAAGTACTACAAAATTGGAAGATTTAGAACCTTTGGTTTATGCGTCCGACGACAGAGTACAGTTTGCAATTTCAAAGATAGCAAAAATTGTTGGTGAAGATCGGATCACAACAAGTAAGAATGAAATAAGCAATCATTCAGAGGATCCATCTGAATTTATAAGAGCTAGAGAGGGTGAATATCCTCATGCAGTTGTTTATCCAATCAGTGTTGAAGAAGTGTCTAGAGTTGTTAAGATCTGCTATGACGCGTGCATACCTATCATTCCATATTCAGGTGGTACATCTATTGAAGGGCATTATATTCCAACTCGTAAAGGAATTTGTGTTGATTTATCTAGAATGAATAAAATATTGGCTATACATGAAGATGATTTAGATGTTGTTGTTCAACCTGGTGTTGAATGGATGCACTTAAATGATGAATTAGAACCCTATGGATTAATGTTTGGTCCTGATCCAGGTCCGGGTGCACAGATTGGAGGTATTCTTGGAACAAATGCATCAGGTACCAACGCTGTTAAGTATGGTGCTGCAAAGGATAACGTCTTATCTTTGACCGTGGTATTGGCAGACGGTACAGTGATTAAAACTAGACAAAGACCTAGAAAGAGTTCTAATGGTTACAACTTGACAAATCTGTTTGTTGGCTCTGAGGGAACTCTTGGTATTATAGTTGAAGCAACACTCAAATTGCATGTGCGTCCAAAGAACGAAGTAATTACATTAATGAATTTTAAAGAAATTAAAGATGCTTCAAAAGTTGTTGTGGAGCTTTTCAAAAACGGTGTAACTTGCAATGCAGTTGAGTTTATGGACAATAGGCAGATGAATGCAGTTGTTGAAATGGGTACAGGGGGTGATCGTAAATGGTATCCTGATCATTTATTATTACTTAAAATTAGTGCAATTGATGACATTGCTATTGATAGTATTCTAAAAAAAGTTGAAAAGATCGGAAAAGCTCATAATGGCTTTAATTTCCAGGTTGCCAAAAATGATGAAGATAAAGAGGATATTTGGAGAGTTCGCAAAACCTTAATGTGGAACACATTGGGTTGGGCTAAAAAATATAGACCGAATGCTAAAATTCTCCCAACTGATGTTTGTGTTCCGATGTCAAAGTTGCCAGAACTTATTTCAAAGACTATGGAAAAAATGGAAGAATCTAACTTACTTGCTACTGCAGCAGGCCATGCCGGTGATGGTAATGTGCACGTTTTAGTCGTTTTTGAACCAAATCAAGTTGAAGATGCTCATAGACTTGTCAATGAATTATCTTTAATGGCAATCGAACTAGATGGCACGGTTTCAGGTGAGCACGGTATCGGTGTTAGTGAAAAGAGAGAATATTTGGAAAAGGAACTTGGTTCTGGTACTATTGACCTGATGAGAACTATCAAATTTGCATTGGACAAAAAAGCTATCATGAATCCGGACCACATTTTCAAAATTGATCCTAACGATAGAAGACATCCATTTGATGATCACTAATATTTAGAGTTTGTATTTATTAAAACAAAAAGCCATTTGGGTAGTACTACTTAGTAAATGTACAGATACGTGTCACGTGACTGATGCGTTTGCATAAAAAAGTAAATCCGGACCATTCTCAACAGACAAGTAGATCAAAAACAACAGAGGGGAACTTTATGAAAAACAGTTTTGCAAGAGTCTTCAATAATGGATAGAGAAAAAATAGAGACATTGAACTCGTTGCAAGAAGTACTGAAAGTGTTCGAATATGAATGGCCAGATTTGATTAGTGAAGATTGTATTCCGTTGGATATAGTTCTACCATTAACAGGTGGAAATTCAAAACAATCATATGACGATTTTCAAAACCTCAAAGCAAGGCTTAAACGGAGTTTGAAAAAAGCTGTTAATGCTAATTTTATGGCTTTTAATGATAGTATTGGATCGTACGGTATCTCGATTGAAACCTTGAACCAATCCCAGAATAGTCTTAGTGGTATCAAAGAAAATATAGCAGATGTCAGTAAGTTAATTAGCTCCGAGTCAGGGATTATGCATGAATTGAATGAAAAGAGAAAGGAAAAGACACAAATATTGGATATTTTAGAGAAGGTGAATGATATTAAGAAAAAGCTTAGTGACTTACATGCAATGACAGAAGCTCAAAACTTTGACAAAGCTGTTCTTCTAGTTCATGAAATTACCAATGTCATTAATGACAATCAACTATTAGATATTGAAGGATTACACGTGCTTCAGTCGAAACTGAATTTATCAACTGATGTTTTGCTTGATGGTCTCCTTAATGAAATTGATAATAATATTTACTCTAAAAATTCTGATGGTAGATCTTTGGAAACAATTTATAACAGTAGGATACCTTCACAGAAAGGTTTGTTGGGATTTATCAAAAAGTTGAATGATCAAATGATTGATGAGGATGAAGAATTGTTGGTCAGGAGCGGTCATTATGATGAACTATTAACGAGTTTCCGTAGAGTTCAAAAAATTGGAAAACAAAATGAATGTTTTTCCAAATTAGTTCAGAACTTTGAAAGGGAAATGACAAGAGTTATAAAGAGATCAGTTGATGAGATCAGACAGAAGTATCCATCCCAGGTTGAAATCAATACCAATGTTAAGCTTGATATAAATGCAGACCCATTTGAAAGTTTTACCACGCTGCAAGGTATGAACGGCATGATCATAAGGGAAGTTTTTGATTTAATCTTCAAACGAACTTTGGCATTTTTTCAAAAGCATATTGCAATATCTCAAATTGCCAGAGTTGATGGGTATACCTATAGAATTGACACTATCTGGAGAGAGGTTCAAAAACAATTAAGTATGATAATATTCAACTATATTATTGATGAAAAACTACTTGATAGTATGGAAGAGTTAGATTTAAAACATACCAGACAAAACAATAATTCACCATTTGAAAAAGTGCCGAAGCAATTTGAAAAGTCCAACAATGGACCAATATTTCAATTTTCAAAGCTTTCTTTGGAATCACTTTCAATGGGTTTAGTTGACTCTTTAAACAAGATTTTTCAAAATGAGAGTGAAGGCATCAACCCTAATGAGTTTTCAAGTGAAAATGCTAATGCCAGTCAAATTTTTATTGGCATGGATGATATAAATGATGGAAAGAAGTATGTTTTAGTAAAGCCAAATATTTTTAATATGGGATACATTATTGATGGATTCATCACATTTGTTAACAATCTTACCTTAAGTTTTGGGTCTAATTCAGAAACAATTGTTGAGTTTTTTGAAGAGTTTATGGATTTGATTTTTGTATCACAGCTTGAGAATACACTTGTTTATCAGTTTGAAAAACTTTGTGAAAGCAGATGGATACCTAATCATTTATTAGAAGCATCTAACTATATGAAAATGTTTTTCAATAAAATTTTTATTTTGTTAGATACTTCGTTATACTATAGACCATCTTATGTTGAAATCATTTACAAGTTATTTGATAAAATGATTGAAAACTTTAAAGAAAGTGCAGATAACTTATTAAAGGTTAAAGATGATAAAATTTTAGCAAGATGGATATCAGACTCAAAGCTTAAAACAATTTCAAACAACATTGTTGATACTTTACTTCAAAACACTAGTGAATTTGAAAAACTTGACATGCTCATTTCAACTGAGCTGGTACATGCTTTGTCAGTCGCAGGTAATTATATTCCCACAATAAACCCAGCTAATTTTTTAACTCTTGATCATATGATGTCTTTAGTGGATCTTTTAGCTGCATTATTGAATGTTGTCAATTGGCTACCAAATCAAAAAGTTAAAGTACCTGAATTTTTGGAAGAAGTTGAACTTGTCCAGAAATTACAAGAAGCGTGGAGTTTGAGCGCTTTTGGAGATAACGATTCTTCACTTGCTTTAGTCAATTTGTCAACAGGATCTGGCTATAACGATTCAGATTTTAAATCACTTGAATATGGTGGTGAATCGGAAGATGAAATTTCTGGGTTTTTGGCTGTTGATATGAGGGCTGGAGAAAGATTTAACAGTTTAGTTGATAAATTGAAAAACATGATGAATAATGTGGAAATAATGATTCGATATGAAATTAGAATTGAATGCATATGGTATATGATTCAAATGATGACAAGTCAGCAATGGGAGAAAGTGGGAGATGAAAGCATTGATTTAGGTATCAACAAATTTTGTGAAAGACTTAACAATATCAATAGGATATTCAATAAAGTTAGTAAGAACATCAGTAAGAATTCTAGTGTTGAAGTTAAAGTTAGAATTTTTGGAGGTTTAGGATTTTGGATTGATAAATTGGCAATATTTGAGAGTCGTAGGATTGCAGTGATGGTAAACACAGGATGGGTCAAAATGATTGTAAATCTTAAAGTTTTGCAACAAGTTATTACCAGTATTGATAATGATATTGATACGACTTTGGGCTCAAACGTAGAAGCAATGAATACATCTTTGAGGTATTTTGCATTAGGTGGTGAAGGCGAGAGACTTGTAAAAAGAATTAATGAAATAAATGATGAACACTTGAACATTGGTGAAGAGGATTGGAAGAATCTTATTAGATTAATTTATAGTGAGAAATTAGCTAAGGACAATGTTGGAAACTATAAGAAAAAAATGATGGCAGCTCAAGCAGGACTATTGAAAAGTCTGTCAATCAAGTAGTTGTTTATGGGGTTTAAATATAAAATGAATCTATAACTATTACTATATGAGTATATATTGGTATATTGTTAAAGCTGAAAACTTAGTAAAGCATGATAATCGGTAATGCAAAATAAAAAGAAAACCAATCTATATTTTTGGTTTCTTGTGAGCCGTAAGTATCGACTCTTGTGGCTTTCTTTTAGAAAATGAATTAGTTATTTCGTCAAAAGATAAATCTGAACCATCTTGGTCAGGCTCATTATCAGTGTCTTCTACTTCTTCTTCACTAGAATGATCTGAAATTTTCTTTGACTGTTTAGTTGACTTAAAACATTTTAGATTTGAATGATCTATTGAAAGTGGCACTCGTGACTTAGGAAAATGATGATTACTTGGGTGACTGATTGTGAATTTATAAGAATCGTCGATATCAGTCAATGGCGGCTGAACATCGATGCTTATACGGTTATTCGAGGTAGTCGTCAAATCGTTAGCACCTATAGTTCCTACACTTTTAGGTACTTCTTCATTTGCTTTTTCAGTGGGTTCAGGTTTTATATTTTGTACTCTTTCCAAAGAGCTTGAACTAAAGTCATTCCTTTTGGAACGTATAAAATCTTTCAAACCTTCAATGGATATAAGTTTTTCAGAATCTATTAACTTTGATAAATCATTTAAGCAATCTAAATAACCTTTAGCCATCAGCAATTGATTTTTTGTATTAGATAATCGATATAATGCAGCAATTGACCGAGCGCCACACTTGAATTCGTCGGATATTTCCTTGTTGAGAGTATTTATTGCATCATCTGTAGGTTCAATAGACAGAGGAAGACTCTTAGAGAAGTTTGATAAGTCCATTGTCTATAATGGAACAGATTGGTATGTAAACAGGAGACAAAGAATACAAGGAAAATACGGGACTTTCGACTTTCGGTTTGCAAGTCCAGACAGATCTTCAATAGAATTAATTGCGTACGAGGAAAAAATGATCAACTTGCGTGCAAAAAAATTTACACGCTTGAGGGCCTCAGAAGCTCTAGGCCTTGTGCGAAAACATTAACTCTGCAGACGATAGCCACCTATTTTTCACACTGCTCTTTGTTCTACTTTTTCATCTGTTGACTTCTTCCTTGCACACACAGGGTGATTACACTATTACTTACGCAAACTATACTAATGACAACCGGAGAAACTGCAAATACACACTATGCTACTCATTTTAGCAAGAATATGACATTTGCTACCCCAGAAATGGCTAACGCGTATCAAATTAATCGTGAAAATTTCAATACTATGAACCACAATCATTCTCACAATCATAACAGCAGTTGTAAGAGGAGGTCCTCAGAAGATGGAGAATCTTTGAAAAAGATAAAGCAAACAACTTGTTGCTCCTCGGATCACATTCCGGTTGAGCAGATGACTCTTGAAAATATTGACTTGAGCGAATATCCACAATTTAACCATCCAGATGGAGGTATAATTCAATTTACTCCAATAGGTAACATAAGAACTTTTTTGGCAGATAATAATGTTGTTCAAAGAGTAATAGAGAAGGAATCCACTTTTGATTTGAATCAAACTGATCGTGGAATTGATGGATATAGGCTCTATCTTGGAGGTGATAATAGATTTTCAAAAGAAACAGAAGGTTATATGAGAGCTGGATACAATGAACCTTCATCGCATTATCATAATCCTGGAAGTTGTGCATGTTGTAACGATTTTGATTATGATTGTGACTCCGATCTGGAAGATGATGATGACTATATGAATTAAGTATGATTTTAAAGGTTTTGACAACTGTATGCAAACTATGATACTGAGCTCTTCTAAATTATTTTTAACATAATTATTATCATATTCGAATATAATGAGCATTTTCATCATTCAATCCCAAAACTTTTCAAATAATGCTATCCAACATCAATTTCCACTTTTTTCTTCAATTATAAACATAAAAATATATTATTATCATGATTCATTCGCAGGGTGAATGTTTTCATTTATTGGGCCATTACTTTTTTTATAAAATTTTTAAAATTTGTTTATTTGCTTGTATTTCCGTATGATCGATAACTTATTAATTTCTAAACTATATTATTAACTAAATGTAAATAATAAGTCGAGCGATTCTCCTACAAAGAAAAAGGGAGTCAAGTCAAAACTGAGGATTGAAACACAATTTGCCAATTTGCTAATTTGCATTCGAGTTTCTTTAATCACTAATAAGTTCATTTAGCATGTGAAATGAGAAAGCTTTAAAAATATAAAAAATATATTGGACGAGACCGGAGTCGAACCGATGACCTTTCGCTTGCAAGGCGAACGCGCTACCAACTACGCCACACGCCCAGTCTTAAAATTTTACAAGCTTGGTATGTTATTGTTCAATATACACCCTAAATAAGCAAACTTTATACATCAGTGCTTTTAAAGGGAATGAAGAGTGATTGTGTACCTGTAATTATTACAATCAATAGAATAAATCTTAAGGTATACTATGATTTTAATAAATTTAGTTTTACTTAAATATTGGCTGAGAAAAATAAAAATAACTATTTTATAAGCGTTGTGCTACTTCCTTCTTTAAAAATAAATTTAAAGTTTCCAAACATTGTTGTACAAGGAAATACAAGTTTCCTTTTTTGCAATAATGCAAACATTGTCATGCTGTCACCGACAGAAGCTTTATTAGAGTGAAAGAATGCATGCTGATTTAATATGAGTAAAGAGAAGCCCACTGCTTCGTTTTGTCGTGAACATTACAATTTTGGAGGTATTATAACACAATCTTGTCAAGCCAAACTTACTGTACATAATTTACAAAATACTTTTGTAGTTTATTAACTACTTTTTCTTAAAACCATGGAATTTACGAGACATGTACTTAAATGCATCCTTTGTAGACAATACATTACCGTCATCATCAGTGTATGTTATATCCACATCAGATTCGGATTTTTCTTGTTGTTTCTTCCCATTTGATTTAAGTACTGATAAAATCTCAGATACTCCCAAAGTGTTATGTTGATTTTCTTCAGATTCCAAAAGCCTACGATACCTTTCGCTGCCAACTGATATCCCTACATCATCAGATTTATCGGGCACTGAGACAATTTCCAAAGCTTTCGGTTTCGAGCTATCGTCATCAACGTGCAAGTTCTCTATAAAATCAATCCTTTCATCAAATATGTCTCCATTTAATTTACCCGTATCACTTTTAGACGATGTAATTGGGACTTTAGACTTGTTGAAAATACTTTTCCTCTGCTCTTCCAATATCTTATCAAGTTCATCAATCTCTTCATCATCTTCCATATCATCTAATTTGATTGATTTAAATTCTTTACTTACAGGTACTGTATCAAAAGTTTTCCTCTTAGTCACACTAGGTTTAGGTTTTTTAAATTTCGACACATCTCTTTTTAAGAACTTGTTAATTTTTTTCCCATCATCGTCAGGATCACTTTCATCTATGTCTAAATCTAAGCTTTCTAACTGCCTTTTCACAGAAACTTTGATTTTAGCGCCATCTTCAATAACAAATCCATCTGAAGGTCTATCATCTTCTAATGTTACCAACTTTCCTCTATTGTCTTTTTCTTTATGAGTAGATTTCATTTCAACTTCCCTTTTCAATAATGTGTTTTCAAATTCATCATTAGCATCGTCAAGAACATTGACATCTTTGGCGGTTAGAATAATCTCTTTTGCTTTTACAAGTGCTTCAGAAAAGTTTTCCTCACTATGTGCAATTTTGATCTCCGCTGAATCAGAATGTTTCTCTGTTCCCTGTTTCTGTGACTTAAATTGCAATTTTTTTATATTACCACCTTTAATTTTATCACCAACTGTTTCAAGCCATGTATCAAAATCAAGTACCTCGCTTTTGCCCTTATTTATTCTATCTAATATACCACCACTTGCCAATCTTTGATTAGTTTTCATTTCTTTTTTCGTTTCGTCTAATTTTAATTTCAGGTTCACCAAAGTTTCAGTTTTCTGCACATTCCTTTGCAGTGCCGCATAGTTCTGTAACTCTTGATCTCCATCAACATCCTTATATATCGGCTTCAACCCAACTTTTTGTCTTAGCTTATTTGTCTCGGCAACACTTAACTCTATAATCAAACCTCCCTTGTCTGAGCCTCCTCCTTCCTTCGATGTATATTTTCCATTCTTCTGACTGTGGACAGGAATAGGTCGAAGACCTACCCTTTCCCTCAAACGATTAGTCTCTTCAACAGAAAGCACCAAGCTCATCACAGTCCTATCACCTACCTCAATGCCCAGACCGATTGCACAACAACAACGTCACCCAGCTATTACCCTCTCCGCTTTCTTTTTTCGAGCACCTTCCGCAACTGCAACATGAATAAAGTTGGTTTAGTAAGCAGACCTACTCCGCGCACTATCCGCCTAACCCGATGTATAAATTGAAGCAATCCTCCGCTTCTTCTAAACTACCCTCTTTCTGCTATAGGGTTACTTACCACTTTTGAAAGAATTAAAAAGTAATAATATTAAACTAGCAAAGATGGTTCACTATTTACTCTCCGAAAACGATCCAAAATCTACTGGCCTTACTGCTCCATACATAAAGCTATATACAGCAGCAACTCCGAACGGTTTCAAGATTACAATTTTACTGGAGCTTCTCAAGCTTGATTACTATGTTCGTCAAATTGATATCATGAACGGTGAATGTAAGCAAGATTGGTACTTGAAGTTTAACCCAAATGGTAGAATTCCATCTCTAACTTACGTTGATGAAAAGGGTGAAGTCACTCATGTCAATGAATCCGGTGCAATTCTTCAATTCATTGCCGATAAGTTTGACAAAGACTATAAGTTCTCATTTCCACATGGTTCCAAAGAATACTACGAAATGATTGAATGGTTATATTTCCAAATGGCTGGTTTAGGTCCAATGAAAGGTCAATATCATTGGTTCAAGTACTTTGCTCCACAAAAGGATGAATTTGCAATCGAAAGATACTATAAGGAAACTTTGAGATTATTCAGCGTTTTAGAGGAAAGATTAGAGAGGAACAAAACCGGATTTTTAGTTGGTGACCATTTGAGTTTAGCAGATATTGCTTGTTACCCTTGGATTGATGGTTTCAAGAAAATGCCTGAAGTTGCAAATTACCCAAGACTGTCTCAATGGGTTGAAACCATCAGAAAGATTCCTGAAGTTGAAGAAGCAATGAAGGTTCCTGAACCAAAACATTGATTAATTTTTAATGTATATTAAAATTGTTTTGCATTTTATTTAAGTTTAACTATTAACTAATTTACCACATGTTTTCTATAAAATGATTTAATGTAATTAAACTATTGTGCTTTATTAACAAAATTTATCCAATCCAAACCTTTGAATAAAGCGATAGCCATTGGGTTCATATACAATCCTATAAGTTTACCCATATCCCAACTTTCTAATCTATATGGATATTTCGAATCCATTAATCTTGGCCTTGAAAACTTGGCAAAAATAAATGGTATCGGTGCTTTGTCAAAATCTTCCTTTCCAATTTTTGTTAATCCATTTGTGGAAGCTATCATGAAAACAGCTGAATTACCATGCTTCTTAAAATACTCTTGACATGATCCTTTAATTTCACGTATCAGCTTGGGGTCAATTTTTGAGCTATTATAACATTTGCATTGAACAAAAAGTTTCAATGATCGATTGTTTCGAAATACTAATGGTTTCACTCGTTTAGAATTAACTATTTGAATTTTAGAGTTTGACTCATGCTTCTCTTCCTCAAATACTTCGGTTGGATTCCAAATAGCATTGATATCTATACCCTTGTCATTACTTCCTCCTTGATGTATTGTGCTTCGTATTCTAAAGTTTTCCTCTAAATATTTCTTTACTTTAAGTTCATATAGATTTCCTATAAAAATCCCAGATGTTGTTTTCAAATTTCTATAAGATGCATACTCCAGGTATGACTTAACATCATCATATTTCAATACAATATTTCTTTCTCTGTGGAACAAAGCACTTTCTTTCACTTTTGAATTGGATGAACTCCGTCTAGGTCGAGTACTTCGTACAACAGAACTGGTTTCTGCATCTTCTATTGCCTTTATTTCATTTGTTATTGTTCTTTTTCCACTGAATAAATTATGGATCTTTGCAACCCTACTTATAGTCGTTAGCCTCAAATAATTTGAAGCTTTCGACAGAAGGTTGAATTCAAAAATCAACATTTGAAAGATTGTTTGGTTTCAATGGGATTGTTCTATGCAGTGAACCACTTTTCCTTTGTGTTGGTGAAAAAGTAACGTCATGTAAATATAAAAATAATGGAATCTTACAATGCGACGCGTAAGATTTGATCTAATCAAGAGATTATACATTTAAGTACAGGGAACTAGACAGTCTATTTCACATCCTTATACATTTTTAAAATCTTTACTAACTGCTTGGTATAAAAGCAAAGGACTAGTTTCCTGAATGGAAACCTAAATATTTGGAAGAAAAAAAGCTAAGACATAGGCAGTTCTAAAGTCAAAAACACCTTCGATAATTTATAACATCATTGGAATAACATCTTTTAGAGACCAATAAAGTTTACATATTTACACCATATTCCACAATATGGTTTTGACACCAAAACTCTATTTGGATGCAGATCCGGATCCTCCAATCTTCAACCTGAGATCGGCAATTTGCTTTTCAATATTCCCCATAATTCTTTCAAATTCAGTATCTGAGTTGTTGATTTCTTGAACTATTTTATTCAATTCGCCCTTCATTTCCTGAGTCAGTTCTGCTAATGTTTTATTTGTTTCGGATTTATCCTCTGCTGACTTTTTGTTACTAGTGGTGAATGCTGGAGCTTCAGGGGAGCTTGATTTTGACGCTTCTATGGTACTGTCGTTTTTCTCTTCTTTGGTATCCTTTAAATTTGATCGATTCGAAGTGTTTTCCTTATTACGTGATTGCCCAGAAACGTCCACATGTAAATCTTCAGTAACGGATGCTTTATTTTCCACTGGAGTCTAATGTTAGACGGGTTTTGTGTTTTAGACATCTGAATATATTTTTATTACCTATTTAACGCTGAAGAAAAAACTATGAAAACCTTCAGAGCATTATTGACAGAAGGCAGAATGTATGAGGTTGAACCTCGGTGTGCGAGTGTAAAACAAATTCTTGGTGGAACAGCATCTTAAACTGGAGGGCTGTCACGAACTTACAACAAGGACGTCTTCATATTCATCAACAAATGGGTGCCAAGACCTTGAAAACAGTTGAGAAGAAGAAATCAAAAAACCAGATTAGAAGGGAAAAGGCCAAACTAGCAAAACTAAATAAAACTGAGATCACATCTACTAAGAAGCTTCCTATAAAAATTTCCCACACCAAATCATCAGAAGCAACTAAACTTGACATTTTAATATCCAGTGAAGATAATGACGAGCTATTGAACTCTTTTAAAGACATTTTTAAAAAATTTGAAGTTACAAATGTAGATGAACATGAAAATCGAAAAGAAGTAATAACCGTCGATAAAGACCAAATAACTCATGCTTCAAACAATGATGAACCAAGTAAAGAGCAACATAATACTAACAAAGAAGTTGTTTCTTCTAATGGTGAACTTTCTAAAAGGAAGTTTAAAAAGCTTTATTCGATTCCGCTATATATGCTTAAGGCAGAGTCAAAACGACCGGAGCTTGTGGAGTGGATGGATGCCAACTCTCCTGATCCTAGACTTCACATATACCTTAAAACATTACACAACTCAGTAGGAGTTCCTTTACACTGGAGTAGTAAGAAAGGTTTTTTATCTACGAAAAGAGCTATTGAACGACCGCCATTTCAACTTCCTGATTTCATTTTGGAGACAGGTATCTTAGAAATGAGAGATACAGCTGCATTGACTGAAGATCAATCTACTTTGAAGCAACGCATGAGAGAAAGAGTGCAACCAAAGTCTGGCCAGCTTGACATCGATTACGATAAACTATACGATGCGTTCTTCAAATATCAGAAGAAACCATTCTTACTAAAGTTTGCAAGGTTGTTCAATGAGAATAGCAATATTGAAGATCTGAAATTCCGAGAGAAGCTTTCTCAAGTGAAAGTTGGTTTATTGAGCAAAAGTTTGAAATTGGCTTTGGGAATGATTGATGAAAATGGTAATACATTGAATAAATTACCCCCATGGTTTTCAAAGTTTCAAGAGCTGGGACCACCTCCAAGTTATCCTCATATGAAAATCCTTCCCACAGGTCAAATCATAGTTAATTCAGTACAAGGTAAAACGCAGAAAAAACACTGGGGAACTTTGATCAATGACCTTGATGATGATGAAACTAAATTGAAGAGTAAGGATGCAAAAGAAGAGCAAGAGCCAGAGTCCAAGTTTGACAAATCCAGGGGCGACATTTTATTATCTGCATTCGGTGATGATCCAGCAAAGTACCAGAGCTTAGCAAAAACGGCATCAAAAACCGACCAAGACCAAAAACTATTCAAGGTCCTCAAGAGTACAGAAACGAACAACGATGCTAGCTTCTTTGGACCGAAGGCATCAACTTACAAGCTGTAAATTTCTGGACCGAGGCATTGAAATTTTCCAGACTATTTTTAATAAATTTGTGTAGATCGAAATTTTATAGATTTTTTTAAAAGACATTAGATACATAATACTGCGTTGCCTAAAACAATGGGAAAGAGGAAGATTGCGAAAGATGAAACGGTATCTCAAGAAGAACCTTTAGAAAAGAAACCAAGAAAGGAAAAGAAAGAGAAGAAGGAAAGAAAAGACAGGAAAGAGAAGAAAGAAAAAAGAGAGAATAAGGAAAAAAATATCAAGAACGACGATGCTACAAACGATTCTACTAAACTAAAAGAAGTTGAAACGATTAATATTCCAATTCATGATCTTATAACAATTGAGCACTCTATTTCTGTTATACAGGATAACATCAAAAAAATATTAGATGTGGCTCCAGATGCGAAAACTTTATCTAAATTTATCAATCAATTGGCAGATTCATCGATAAAGCAAAAAACCGAAATCAATGGAGATGTGACCACAAAATTGTTACTGCTATCAAAATCTCACAAGATCCAATTAGCATCTCAACTTAAAACTTTACATCAGAAGGGCAAGCTTAAGATTTTTGACCAAATAATTGATTTTGATGAGAACAGTAAAATTGAGAACGCTGACGATGTTCAGTTGCTTGTGAAGACCAAAAAGAAAGAAGCTTATGCAGCTCAAGAAGAAGATGACGATCTTGATAATTCAGGGCTGAAACCTATACTACCAAAGTTACCTATAATTTATGATTCTGTGTTAGAGGCTAAGGTTTTTGTGCACAAATCGGCAACAAATGGTGATTTACATTCATCAAAATTGGACCAAGTTCAATCTAACAATGAAAGATTAGAATATCTTGGTGATGCGGTACTGGAAACAATTATTTCCGATATTATTGAACTCAGGTATAAAGAATTTGATGAAGGCCAGTTATCTTTACTGCGTTCGACTTTGGTTAAAAATGAAACCATTGAAATTATTTCTAGAGCTTACAAATTTCCTGAAAGACAAGACGAACTTTTAAGATCACATGTGATAAGGACAGATTTTGACAATAACTCTAAGATCCGATCCAACAAAAGAGTTGCGGATTTATTTGAAGCTTACATTGGCGCATTGTTTATTGAGAAGGGAAGAAATGGCGAAGCATACGATTTTATCAAAAAATGGTTGGCAAAAGTTTACTCTCCAATTCTTGAGGAGTTTGAATCTTCTGATATACACAAATATTCACATGTGAGTAAGCAATTGATGTTAAAGATGATGAATAACTCTAGAGTTTCTGCAGACTTAAAAAAAGTCCAGGCTCAAGTTATAACTCCACCTTCAATGCAATCTACTTCTGTAGGTAATTCCTCCGAAGACTTTCCAATTACCATTCCTGCATCTGAACCTTTGGATAAAAAGAGCAAAGCAGATTTATATGCATTAATAGGGTGTGCAAAATTACATCCAGAATATAGAACAATCAAAAAGAAAACAACTGTTGGAACTACGTGCATTGTGGAATGCTACATTCAAGATGACGTGCTAGGAAGGGGTGAAGGGACAAATATTAAAGAAGCAAGTGCTCGTGCAGCTTCAGCGGCACTACTAAACAAACCATTGATTGAGAAATACCATCTTATAAGAATGATGACCCCAAGAGAGGAGACACGAACAAGTACAAAATTTGAATCAGAGGAGAAAGCACCGGCAAAATTGGATACTCCATCTCAAAATGTATTACTTCACGTTCCTCAAATCATTAAGAGGCCAAAATTTATTTCTGCTGATGAGCTATCTACTCCGAATAGCTCATCCCGAGGAGATTTGACAGAACAGTTAGGTAAATATAATGTCATTCCTAAATTTGAACAGATACTTGATGATACTAATAAAAGTTTATTGCCAAAATTCAAAACGACATTATCAGTGAATGGCATTGTAGTCGCTGAATGCATTGAAGCAAGCAAGAAAAAGGGTGCAAATAAAGTTTCACAGTACCTACTTGATTTGATCAAAGAATACGGTGAGAATAAAATCTTTCATGATTTGAAGATAGTGGTTTAGTACATAATATATAACGGCAGCTAATAGTTTATGATTGGAAAATATATATGTAATTTTATACGGAAGATAAAAAAAATCTAATGTAATATGATAATAAAGAGGAGGTTTTGATCATGTTTTCCATATTTAATATGGAAAATGAGTTAATATGGAAACAGAAATGAATAATAATAATACTGACTGACATTTTTCAATAAATAGATTGTAATCGTAAAAAACGTGGAAGAGATATGGGATATTTGTAATTGTTAAGAATATGATTAAGCTGAGCAATGAAAAAGTGTTCTATTATAGAAACAAGTCATTAAATGATACCTAAGTATTGGTGTGCGTTTTCATCAGTAACCTTATCCACCTTTGGTCCAAAGGAACCAACACATTGTGCCATAGTTTTAGAATTTCTGGTGATGACATCAGTGAAGTAGAAGTTTTCAATTGGATTTTTCAATTCAGCACCAGTTGGTTTTGCACTTGAAGAAGATTCAATAGCAAGCTTAACAAATTCTGGAGAAACAGATTCAACAGATCCCAACCTCACAAGATGTGGAGCAATAGAGTCAATTCTTGCACGTAGAGCACTAGCATCTTCATAAGGTAATCCAACTTGTAGGTATTCAGAAAGTGCTTTGAAAATAGTCCAGTCTTCTCTTGCTGCACCAACTGGACCGCCAGCAGCATTGGTCATTTGAGCTCTACCTTCAGTGTTGACGTAGGTAGCAGACTTTTCAGTGTATGCGGTACCTGGGAGAATAACATCGGCTAAAGATGCACCAATATCACCATGGTGGCCAACATAGACAACAAACGCATCATGTGGAATTGTGTTTGGCTCAATTTCATCAGCACCAAATAAGAAGACAACCTTTGGAGTTACAGCCTTGACAGCTGGGTCTGCATTGTAGAAACCAATATCAAGAGCACCAGCTCTAGATGCTTGTCTATGTAAGAAGGATAAACCATTCCATTCAGAGTTGACAATGTTATCCTTACCCTTGACAAAGTTCTTCAAAATAGAGTCTACAGCAGCGGAATCTGCAGATTCCCAAACACCAGAACCAACAATGATTAATGGGTTCTTTGCAGCAGCAAGCTTCTTACCTAATTCGCCCTTTAATGCAGCTTCTAAATCATTAGCAGTAGTACCGAGTTCATTCATTTGGAAAGTAGACTCAAATGCTGATCCAACGTGAGAAATTTCAACATCATCAGATTCTAACCATCTACCTCTAATTCTAGAGTTCAAAACAGCAGCTTCGTGTCTTGGGTTGGAACCAACAATTAAAATTTGATCAGCTGAATCAATACCTTCAATAGTAGAGTTGAAAATGTAATTTGATCTGATGTCAAAAGATGGTAAATCGGTGACTGGAGCATCAATAGTTAAGTTTTCAGAGTTCAATCTGTTTACTAAATCTTTCAATGCAACCATACCTTCAACATCGACCAGAGGACCGGCAACAGCCTTAACTTCGTTCTTTGCTGGGTTAATTTGCTTGATTGAATCAGCAATCTTAGATAATGCACCGTCCCAAGTTGCATCAATAAATGTATTACCTTCTTTAATTAAAGGTTTTGTTAATCTTTGAACTTTCAAAGCATCATATGCGTATCTGGATCTATCACTAATCCATTCTTCATTGATTTCTTCATTTAATCTTGGTAAGATTCTCATCACTTCCATACCTCTAGTATCAACTCTAATAGCAGAACCTAATGCATCAAGCACATCGATGGATTCAGTTCTCTTTAATTCCCATGGTCTTGCCTTGAAAGCATATGGCTTAGATGTTAAAGCACCAACTGGACATAAATCAATGATGTTACCAGATAATTCGGAATTAATATTTCTTTCAACATATGTACCAATTTGCAGATCGTTACCTCTTGCAGCAGTACCGAATTCTGGTGCACCTGCAACATCATTTAAGAATCTAACACATCTAGTACAGTGAATACATCTGTTCATAGAAGTTTTCACCAATGGACCGATTGCTTTATTTTCAGTAGCTCTTTTACCTACAATTTCATTAAATCTACCTCTATCTGAACCGTATCTCAAAGTTTGTTCTTGTAAATCACACTCACCACCTTGATCACAAACAGGACAATCTAAAGGATGGTTTGATAATAAGAATTCAGTGATACCTTCTCTAACTTTCTTAACCTTATCAGATTGGGTAATGACGGACATACCGTTACCTACAGGCATAGAACATGCAGCTGCCATCTTTGGAGACTTTTCAATTTCAACCAAACACATTCTACAGTTACCAGCAACTGATAATCTGTCATGGTAACAGTATCTTGGGATATAAACACCTGCTTTTTCTGCAGCTTGAATAATAGATGAACCTTGTTCAATAGAAACAGGAATACCATCAATCTTCAATTCGACTTCCTTTCTAAAAGAAACAGAGTTAGAAAAGTTTCTAGAAGCTATTTTAGCTGCAGATCTTGAAATTGATAATTTATTTAGTGATCTCAACATGATTGTTATTGAATGTTAATTATTAAGTGCGTTCTTCCCTTTGTTTGACGTAAACGTGAAGTAAATTGAGGGGTGAAATGTCTGGAATATACGATGGTTAAAGATCAGATTGTATATTAACTTCACACACTCTTTGAATCCTAGTTTATCAGAGAGAAAGCGGTTGGCTTGTTCAAAAACACAGTATCAATTACAACTGCTTCATTCTCATAGGCTGAAATCGACCAGCGTTTTTTCCATTCCTCACCCCTTCACTGGGGAGCGAGCTTCTGCCCCAATAGAGAGCACTGTAAAAAAATCAGAGACTTCTCGTCGTTTTGGGGGTCGATCGACGGAGCCTTTTCGCTTTTACCCGGCAGCTATTTCATACTATAATGGAGTCGTCTCTAGTGTACACATAATATATACATATATATGGCTTTTTCAGTTGTTACAATCGCTTTAATCAAAACGGCTTTTCTTCAATGAAGGCCCAACACCGTTTTCCTTGAAGGTTTCAACGTCGTCTACAGGTTCAACACTTGTTACCAGACTGCTAGTGTTACTTTCGCTAGGTAGC
Source organism: Pichia norvegensis (assembly GCA_030570285.1). NCBI lineage: Eukaryota > Fungi > Ascomycota > Pichiomycetes > Pichiales > Pichiaceae > Pichia > Pichia norvegensis. Next base: position 219,609 of record JAJLVM010000168.1, read on the forward strand.
AAACCATGCGGGTTTGTACCACCAACAATTGCATCGGCACTGTAGCTATCTAGATCGTTATCATTATCGTTTTCCTCATCATTATCTTCGTCATTCCCATTCTCAGCTGAACCTCCCACTCTTCTCTTCCGTTTGAAAGCATCGGGCCCTTCCATTTCTCTTGACACTGCAAGTAGTAATGTACCAATTCTTCTTGCAAGTTCGTTAGTAGTACGAGATTTGAAATAAAAACAGTATCTGAACATTTCTTCTCTAAGAATATCTCTCTTGATATAGTCATATAAGTACTGGTTCAAAAGTCCATACTCATCACATTTTATTAATAAATATCTATCTTCAAAAATGGAATACATTCTTTTGGAGTTGTTCGGTGGATAAACAATAGTCAATTCTTCTATAGGAACTTTTAAGCCTTGAAGTTTGGTGTGTAATAAATTTGCTTGATATTTTGCTTTGTTCAATTTACGTTCACCAAATTCGATTTCTTTGATATATCTTTCCCAACCGTCAATCTCTTTATACCTTTGCCAAAATACGTCACTGTATCTTTGAACATCGTTTTCGTCTTTCGCCTTGACATCATGGCTTATTTCTGTAATGTTTTCTCTTCCGTATTTGGCACAACCGTGAATAAATTGCATAAATTCACGTCTGTTCCAATCACCAAATCCTTCAGAGATCAGTTGGCGCTTTTCCTTATCATCTTCTTCGGTGAATTCCTCACAAGAATTGATCTTGTTTTGCTCCTGAGCAATCAAATCTTTTATAACATTTTTCTGATCTTTTTTACTCATTTTACTGTACTCCTCATAATCAAAATTTTCGTATTTTGTGTTTTCAAGATCCAAATCTTCTTCGCCTAGTCTATAATTCACACGCTTTTTATACGCAAGCATTTCTTTTTCAAAAAGCAATGCAAGCTTCGGATTGAAAAATTGAAAATCTTGTAGTTGAAACTGTTTTGGTGCTCTAGGTATACTAGGTTTAGAACTTGGTTGTTTCATTTGATTCATAACATCTTTGTAATACCCATCAACACTGTACTGTTGCTCTTTACGTACTCTTTTAGATGGATTCAAAAATATACCAAGACTTTTCGATTTCTTCTTTGCAAAATTTTCACCATTCCACTCATATGCTGATTGTTGATCACCGTTAAAGTTTTGCAAATCATCCAATCCAAGCTTTTCAAACTTTTGTTTCAATTTTTGTGTCTTTTCTTCACCCTTAGATAAAATTGCATCAATATCAATATCTTCGGTCATATTGTTTTCATCTTGATCAAGAACTTTTTGTGCACCGTGTTGAATCATATTAAGCAAATCATCTTTATTGTTAGATCCATCTTTCTTTTCTTCACCTCTAACACGTCCTTGTTGAATAACTAATTGATCTAATCTCAACTTTTGCGCTGCTCTTTCTAAAACTTTCTCCTCAATTGCATTTTCAGTGACAAATCTGAAAACTTTAACCTGTTTCTTTTGACCAATTCTATGAGCTCTATCCATGGCTTGCAAATCCGCTTGAGGATTCCAATCAGAATCAAATAATATAACAACATCGGCGGAAGTCAAGTTGATACCCAAGCCACCTGCTCTAGTAGTTAACAAGAAAATAAATTTGTTACTATTAGGGGCATTGTATTCATCAATTGCACTAATTCTATCTTCATGATCAGTAGAACCATCAATTCTGCTATATTCATAATCACGCAAATAACAATAATCTTCCAGAATGTCAAGTAATCTACTCATTTGTGAGAAAATCAAAACTCTTGATCCTTCCGCTTTGAGTTTTTTCAAAAGTTTGTCCAAAACAATCATTTTTCCAGCATTATAAACTAAGTGTTCATCGTTAGTGTATGGGGGCCCCGGTTCAGCACCATCAAAAAGATATGGATGATTGCAGCATTTTCTTAACTGCATCACAATATTCAACAATCTAGTTTTACCTTCCCTTTTACCAACTTGTCCATTAACTGCTTCTATATCTTTTTGCAATAAATTCCTATACCACTTTAACTGCATTGCTGTCATTCCAACATAAACATTAATCTCTTTCTTTGGTAACAAACTCTTTTCAACGTCAGATTTAACACGACGTAATAAAAATGGAGAAAGAACTTTACGTAATTTCTCGACAGCCTCTTTGTCATCTTCTTCCTTTCCATCTTTATTTGCATCTGATCTTTCAAACCATTCATTAAACAATTCGTTATCACCAAAAACATCAGGAAGTAAAAAGTTTAATAAAGCCCATAATTCATGTAAATTGTTTTGAAGTGGTGTACCTGTAATCAAAAGTCTGTTTTTAGAATAGAATAATCTTATAATCTGAGATAATGATGATTGTTCATTTTTGATTCTGTGAGCTTCATCAATTACCATGTATTCCCATCTGAATTTAGACAATTTTGCTTTTTCCCTGATAACCATTTCAAAACTTGTTATACAAACATCAAACTTGGCTTTCAATAGTATATTGTTAATAATATTGGTACGGTTTTCCTTGTCACCTTGTAAAACCACAACATTCACATCCTTTGTCCATTTTGCAAATTCTCTTCTCCAATTGTCCAAGGTAGACTTTGGAACAATAACCAAGAATGGCCCATCAATTTTTTTATAATAACGTAAGTAGCCTAAGAAAGAAATAGTTTGTAAAGTTTTACCTAACCCCATTTCATCTGCTAAAATACCAGATAATCTGTTCTCATAAAGAGATATAAGCCAGTTTAAACCCTGAATTTGATAATCACGTAACTTACCATCAATGTAATTGGGAGATTCGGTCAAGAAATTTGATCCTGTTTCTTCCAATTCTTCCTCTTCATTATTCATTAATTCAGCATCTTCTTCCTTTTCTGATTTTCTTTTGCGTCGATTTGTAGATGAATGGGCCACAAGTTCATGTGATTTACCTGTTGCGTGCTTTTGATCAATTTGTCTAACTAGCTTATGAAGATTTTTGTCGTTTGTTGCCTTGGTATCAATAAAATGACGAAAAAGAGGAGATAAGGAAAGTAAGTATTGAAACCTTTTTGATGCATCGTCTGAAGTGTGTTTCTTGTATTCTGACGTTGGGTCTGTAGAAAGTAAAAATCTTTTTAAACGTTCCTCTTCTGTCTCATTGTTGTTAATAGTAGCACTATCTGGCAATTGTGGTGTAATGGGAGCCTCTTCCATGTTAGCCAATAGTCAAATTAGGGATTCTGTATACGCAGGCGTGATGTGATAAGAGAACAAGATAAAGGTATGTGGAAGGCAACCAACAGCCAAAGAAACAAAAGTTTGGGAAACCTCACCTTTCGTTAACTCAAATTAAAATACTAAAATAACATCAACAAAAACTAGTTGTGCATGAGATCACACCGACTTTTTACGCGTTAATAAATCCCCCTTCTTGCCTTTTTTCATCTACTTATTTCTATCTGTGATACTTATCAGATTAAGAATTACTTAAATATATACAAGGTATGAAATGATGTAGCAATTTAATTAGTCAGTCCTAAAACTGTTGGTATAATCTCCCTTTTTCACCGATTGATACACAATCATGTCTGTATCTTTTAGTCTTCCATTAGATTCAACATAATTTCCTATTATTTTATGAGCCTGCATGAATTTAGAAACACATCTATTGGTACATTCACTTTCACCTTTAGTTAAATCATTCTCCCCGTAATCAAGTGGAATACACTTTTGTCCGCATGATTTCCTTATAGTTGTCAAAAGGCCGTTTAATCCGTCATATTGAAAGGATGCTAATTCCAGACGTTGTTTCGATACAGTTTGAGGAGCAATACTTTGTCTGTCAATAAATAGAGACATTTCGTGGAACTATAACCACTGGTTTTGTTGGATATTGAACGGAATTTAACACTGAATACTGTCAGGCGTAATTTATTTTAGCGGAACTCGATTTCAATAGGATGAACTGAAATGAAATTTGTCGAAACGATTTTTTTTCAATATATCGCGAGTTTTTCCTTTTTCGTAAGCTTCTTATTGTTGATTTAAAGTGTCAGCAAAATTGCACATTATTAATTTTGGTCCACGTTGAGGTTAACGGAATACCATTAAGGAATTATTAATTCAGAGCACATTCCATCTTTTCTAACAACAAGAAAACAAATCACATTCCCCACTGTGATTTATAGTTCTAATTTTAGTTCAGCCAAAACTTCCTTTTAATTACTTAATTCCGATTATTACAATATTTCCACCGAATCAGTCAATTGAAGAATTGACAACAGATGTTTTAAAGTTCACCTCCGCAATCAAGGATAATTCAAAGAAGGGGGATTCTTTGAATAAAAACCATAGTGCTTGCTCTAAAGTCTCATTTACAGCTAATGATTTTTTGAAAAGAGATGTTTTGGGCAGATCTGCATTGCATGTGATGGCAATGCAAAATGACTTGTACAACTTAAATAAATTTTTGAAATTGATTGCTAAACCCGATAACTATCATTATATTTTAATAGACGATATTGAAAACCATTGGAATGTTTTACATTATGCAATATATTACTTCAACTTCAGTTTTGTGAAAACCATACTAAATTCCAACAATCCTGTTTTAACTAAATTGCTGACACATAAAGACAAAAATAGGCTGACTCCATGGGATCTGCTTAGCACTTATGTTTACTCATTTCAAAAAATTTCAAATCAAATTTATTCAATTGACATCAATGGAAAATACAAATGCGATACTTCTATAAACTTATCCAATTATTCTTCTTCCATCCTGACATCAACATCAAACGGTGATTTTGTGAATATGAATTTTACTGAGTCCTTGTATCCTCCTTATTCCAATAATCCCTTATTGAAAATGAAAATCAAAGAATTAGCGGCATCATCAACACATACTGCATTTATAACCACTTCTGGTCACTTATATCTTTCAAATTTATCACCAACGCTAAATTCCGCTGCATTTTGCCGAGTGAAGTATTTTGATGATTTATTGAATAACGGTGAAAAAGTTATACACGTTTCTGTTACCGCCAATCATAATGTTGTCATAACAAGTGCGAACAAAGTGTATACATTTGGTACAGATCTTCAAAGAATTGAATTGTATCAGTCTCAAGCTTCAAATATTACAACTACATCCTCTGGTAATCAAATTTCTGCATCACCTTCATATTTTAAAGACTACACTTCTCTTGTGCCATTACAGGTTAATATAAAACATAGTCAAACATCATCCACTCCTAGTACAACGACACTTTCCAACAACTTTGCAGCGCTATCTTTGAAATTTACTTCTTCTGAGCCAGCTAATAGACTTGAAAATAACTTTACTCTATCTGGTGTTTCTTCTTCTAATAATCATACCGTGGTGTACTCAAGGCAGACATTGCATATTTTTGGTTTAAATGTAGGCCAATTTGGACCACTTACGAATAGTATTAAAACAGCAGAGAAAGATATAACATCTTCCTATTCAATGTCTGCACACATTAGATGGAAATACACAGAAGACCCCATTAAGTTTGTCAAAGCGCTCGATCTTGCTACTTTGATTGTAACTGAATCAAGTATGATCCATATCTATAGCGCTAATCTTCATTTCAAAGTGACTTTACCTTCCACGAAGGATGTGAAAGATACATGGAATGTTTTTAGGCCTAGTATTTTGAGTAGGCCCCCTAAGATAAAGCGTCTTATTAATCCAACCATAAAGGATAAAGATTATGGAAATCTAAATTCGTGTTATTCAGTTTTGTTGTTGCTTGAGTCTGGACATGTTGTTGTGCTTACCTTCCCAAGACATGCATCTTCTAAAGAAGCTTTTTATGAAGCTTTGAAATTTACACCAATATGGAAACCAGCAAGAAAAGATTTGAGATGTGTTGATGCTGCAGTTGGTGAACTTAAAGATGCTGCTACTTTCTCGAATTTGATCATTTGCACACTTTCTGGAGAAGTTTATAAAAGAAACAAGTCTAAGTGGTCAAAAATAAACGAAGTTAATGGAATAAGCAGAGTAGCTATCGGATACGGGTTTCCACTTAATAATAGCCATACACATGACAATAATAAACAAAAGATGATTTTACTCAGAAAGGAAAGATGTTTATTAAAACATGAAATACCCGCTTCTTCAATCATTCAAGATTTTGGTAGATTCTCACCACTTGCTAAGGTATTTTGGCCAGAGGCGGATGATTCGTCTCGCAGAGATATTGATTTATTCTATAATCAAGAGATTGTTACCGCTGATGATTTTGCTGATGATGCTGAACAGCTTGACTTTGAATCCGAGGTTCCGTTTACAAGGTCTGTTGGAGAATCTGCATATAAATCAAAGGTTGACATCTATGATTGTTTTAAGTCGGAAGAAGCGTTATGCACGCGTTTATTACTCGACACAGGCAACGATGACCACCAACAGTATTTTCCTACTGGAAAGTTTTATGATTATCCAATTCGGATCAAAAATACAAATAACAATCTTGAAACGATCATTGATGTTCACAAATTATTTTTTTTCCAAAGATTAGGGATTGAAAAATCATCCTTTGAACTACACCGCAAAGACTTGGAGTTTATCTTTGATGAAAATGAAGGACTTATCATTGGCAATGTTGACATTAGAAGCGTGGCTTTGTTTATTCATCATATTTACACCGATGAGCTTATTGACATTTGGAGCTACTTCAGCGTTGATCCCTTAGTGAAATCAAGCTGGGATAGACTACAGTACACTTTTCCTAAAGTTAATATTCTTGAGACAATTGAAAAAGTTTTCTCAGATGAGAATGTCGGTGATATTACTGTGAAGTTGCACGAGGGTGAGGTCAAGTGCTTTAAATCATTGTTATATGTACGATGTGAATATTTTAGGTATTTGTTTTCCAATCTTTGGGAAATCCCCAGGGAGCTGAACTTTGAACATGTCTCGAAATCAACCTGGAAACTGCTGATGTCGTATATTATTGGAAAAAACAACGATGAACTTTTTTACGATCTTGTGAAGGAGATGGTTGAAAGTACATTGTCTAAACTCTCAAGAAAGAAAAATGCCAAGAAGAGCGTACAGGTTGAACAACTTCTAAGTGAGTTCAACGTTGATGACTTTATTATCAATATTATCAAACTTATTGAACTTGCGAACGAACTTTTGCTGCCTGAATTGTCCCATCTTTGCCAGCTTGCACTTAAAGAGTGCATCACGTTTGACAACTATGATATTTTGTTGCAATATGCTTCCACGCAAAGATGTGATCAACTTTTTGCTAATTGTGCATGGTATATATTCAACAATTTGTCAATATGTTTTGTTGATCCAAGACTTGATTTGAACGTTATTGGAGAAGAATGCATGGCTTTGTTGGAAACGAAACTTTATGAAATTTTGTGCGTGTATATTCCAGAACGAATGAAACCAGTTTTAATGAAGCCTTCCAAGAAGGCTAGAAAAGTGAAAGACAATAATTCAATCAATGTTAACGACATAAATCATTTTGTCAATGAAATTGATGAGTTCAATGAGTTTTTTCTTCATCCTTACCTTGCTGAGATATATGGTGTGAGCGAGTTAGAAAAAACTAGACAGAACAACTTGATTGCTCCACGAAGAAGGTCGTTTAACATGAGATCGAACTCGTCAAGCTCGAATATTGATGCTAATGTACAAAAGTTGAGATCCGAGAGCGTAGCATCATTTAATGACAGTGCTATTGATGATGAAGGAGATTCTGATGGTTTTATTGTTGTCAGTAAAGAAAGAAGGCAATCTTCGTCTAATGGTAACAAATCTACTGGAGGTACATGGATGTCATCACGCTCTTATTCTAATGCTTCCAGTACACTTGAAACTTTGAGAAAGGACACGCTTAGATCAAGAAGTTCTATGACAGGATCGAGTACCGATTTATTTGCGGAGTCCTCCGGAGTGGGGTCATTGACAACACCAGCATTTAGCACGTCAAGTCCACCAAACTCTGCTGCCATTGAGGAGATATTGAGTGCGCGTAGCAAGAAACCAACTTTGAAGATCAAAAGCAAGGTTACTGCGCCAATCAAGATATCACAAAAGGAGAGGAAGAAAGACATTGAAGAACATCAGAAGCAAGATGAAGTGAGTGCATCTCGAAAGACGAGCACTTCTGGTTCGCCGTGGAGTGTGCCTAATGCTTGGGGAAACAAGACGCCTAAGGTTGTTGACATGCCGTTGAACGTATCACAGACAGTAGCTTCAGTTGATCCAACACCGGTGAAGAAAGAGATCAGTATAGCGACTATGATTGCACCTAACAAGATGAACAGTGCTATTTTCCCATCATTGTCGGACGTGAAAAGCACAAAGAAGAAGTCGATTTCATTGGAGCAAACTCGGATGGACACGATTATTTCTATTCCTGTGACTCCCCCTGTTGTTGAGACCAAATCACTTGATGATATTCGAGCTGAGGAGGAGTTTGCTAGATGGTGGGAGGAGGAGAGCCGGCGTGTGCAGAGGGAGATGCATGGAGATGTTAACGGTGAGGAAAGACAAGATAGAAGGAGAAGTGAAGATCATCGTGGACGCGGTAGAGGTCGTGGACGTGGAAGAGGACGTGGCCGAGGTAGGGGAAGAGGTAGAGGTGGTGGAAGTGGAAGTGGAGTTCATGAGTAGCTACTATTTAGTAAAACAGTTTATATACCGGATGCATGTACATAAAAATACAATCTATAAGAATTTACAATTGACAATACAAATTAGTGAATGTGGTTTAGTTTTTAAATCTAATTTATTTTTCTTTATTTTGAGGATGAAGCAGAATTGTGTGGTATAGTTGCTTCAAATGATTCCTTGAAAGGTTTTGGGAATTTTTTAACTGTTTTATTTGCTGATTTTTCAACATCGTTAGCTTCTAAGATTTCATCATTATCGGACACATAATCTTCATCGTTATCAAGACTTGGTTCCTCATTTGACTTTGCTGATGGTTCATGTTGAGAATTTTCGTTTGAAGATGAGGTGAGATCGCTAAGTGGGATTTGGTCTTCGATGTCAGGTACCAATACAAAATCATCGTATTCTGTTTGTTTAAGTGGATCTTCAGCCCAAATGTTGTGGTATTGTAAAGAATCATAATCCCATCTGCAAAATTTATCATTTATAGCAAGCATTCCTCTCCATTTAACACATAGAAAGAAACCAACAGCCAAGCAAGAACCTACGACAACATCAATAAAGTAGTGATGTGTCAAATACATTGTAGAGAACCAAAGCCATGTGACATATAGTACACAAATAGGTGAAGCTTTAGGGAACAGATATGAGAGCCATAATGCATCCATTGTAGAGCAACCGGAATGTAAAGATGGCATTGCACCAAAGATGAGAGGTGAATGAGTAAAACCTGAGGTGTACATGTCAATACCTAGTAATTTATCGATTCTTCCCAAACCACCAGGTGAGCCATCCATTTTATAGTTTGCCTTATCTAAACCGTGCAATACTTTATACCAAGGAGGAGCACAAGAGAAAATCAAGTTTTGAATGACGACACCTGTAAGGTTCATAAAACCGAAAGACCAACAAAATTGTGGTAATGTTTGAGGAGGGGCAAAAACGAAAATGAGGAAAGCAACAATGAACGGTAATGAAAAGTGGATAATACCATAAGGTAACCAAGAAAAGATATCAAGGAATGTATTCGTACGAGATGCCAAAATCTCGGACAAATTATCACCATAGAACATTGTTTCTAAAGCGGGTAAAACTTTGACAGAAATTGGACGTTTAAGTTCCAAAGGGATATATTTGGATGTAAAGAACAAGAAGACCCAACTGATAATGGGCAGACCATTGTTAAAAAATTGTGCTAGTATAGGTGCAAAATTAATGTATATGAGAATAGATATTAGTACTAATTTTGTCATTATTGATAAGGGCATAATTGCTATTGAAAAGAGAATCACCAATATAATAAGTGAATAACGGAAAATTGCTGATTTTGAAGTATTTTGTAAAGTATTTGGCAGTTTTTTCAGTCTTGGGAAGGGATCAAACGATGTTTCCATCTGAGTGAGGACCACTTTTTTGTCAGTGGCAATGCAAAATGAAGCCCATACTTTCTTCACTGCAGCAACAGGAGAGATCATAATATGCACGGGCAAATAGGATGAGGTATCGGAAGGGTGTAGCTGCCGGATATGTACCGGAAAGTTGTTGTTTTAGAGGGTCAAGAAGGAACGACAGACCTGCCTTGTCAGATCTGCATGCATCTCGCAAAGCCGTTTTCCGGGAAAAACAAAACTTCTGTGCACCGTGAGAAAAAAATGAGAAAAAAATGAGAAAAAATGAGGAAAAAAAAAATTCTTCCCTTTATGTGTGGCTGGTGCTCCGTTTCCGGGATTGGCGCAGCAGTTTTCGCTGTCATCGAGTGTCGAATACAATAAAGTGCCACAAATGATTGTATCCGTTGTGCCAGGCGGATTGTGGAGGTAACGGTTACACGTCATTCTGTCAAGCATCACAACAATCACTGCAGCTACTACTACCACTACAACCACTACAACCACTGCTGCACGATGAACAATAACGGGTATCCGATGACGCACAACCATTCACAGAACGTATCGAATCTTTCTGCTGGCTTGCGTAACATCCATTTGACACAGGATGACCAGCATCTCAATCAAAATGACCAGTTTTACAACAACAGTCTACAGAACAGGCAGTTTCATCAAAACTATCAACAGCAGCAGCAGCAGCAGCAGCAGCAACAACAGCAGCAGCAACAGCAACAACAGCAATCACAGAATGAAAGTACAGAACAAGCAAATGTTTCACAACAACCAATTGACGATTCTAGTGAACTTAGAGCATTCTTTAGTAGGCCAATGCCTAATGAAGGGTTTTCATTAATAACGCATCGATCGGCACCTAATGGTTTTAAGATTGCAATTATTTTATCTGAATTAAATTACGCGTATCAAACGATTCATTTAGATTTTAACAAGAACGATCATCGTTTACCACAATTTTTACAATTAAATCCTAATGGTAGAGTTCCAGCATTAATTGATCATATGAGTAATAGTAATCCAGCTGATAATAAAGGTAATAAAAGTATATCACTTTGGGAGAGTGGTAGTATTATTGTTTATTTAGTGAATAAAAAATGGAAAGACGAAAATATGTGTCCTGAATTATGGTCAGAAGATCTTATTGAACAAAGTCAAATTTTATCATGGTTATTTTTCCAAACATCAGGACATGCACCAATGATAGGTCAAGCATTACATTTCCGTTATTTTCATACTGTTAATGTACCATCAGCTATTGATCGTTATACTGATGAGGTAAGGCGTGTTTATGGAGTTCTTGAAATGGCATTAAGTGAACGTCGTGAAGCACTTATTATGGAACTTGATTCAGAGAATGCACAGTCATATTCGATGGGATTAACGCCGATGAGTCAATCAAGATATTTTGATTCACCTGTTTGGTTAGTTGGTGAACGTTGTACAATTGCAGATCTTTGCTTTGTGCCCTGGAATTATGTTGTTGATAAAATTGGTATTGATTTAAAGGCAGAATTCCCTGAAGTTTATAAATGGACGAAAAGGATGATGCATCGTCCAGCTGTATTAAGAGCTTTAACTGAATAGTAATATTTAAACTTTTATACAAGGGTAATTTAAAACTATTTTTGCTTCTTTTCGCAATTATACGATGATAATAATTTTATAATACGTTTATCGCCCTTAAATTCTCTCACCCATTCACTGTTATTCTTTTTAGCAGTTTCAAGCCAAGAATGTGGCCAATCATTCTCTTCTTCCACACCAGCATCTAATTTATCCATTGAAAATGGACACCATTCACGATTGATAACACCTGCAAGTAATTCATTATATTCGATTAACTGATCACGTTTATGGTAAAATCTCCAAATTCTTTCAAGTTGTCTAGTAAATCCTGCAACGTTGTAATTACGTAATTCAAGTATCGGTTGTGTAAAGAAATAAGGTACACCAGTGACAGGATCTCTTAATTCTTGTAATTTTTTAGCAACAGCTTCATCGTCATCCCAATCAAGAGTATCTAAACCGAGTTCAGGTGCAGGTACGAGTTTATCGTAATCGTCTGGTGAAATGAAAGGTTTTGGAGCGTATTTATTCTCAGATTCTGGTTCAGATTCAGATTGTTCTTCAGATTGGTCATTGACTGGTTTCTCAAGTGGACCAAGTAAACCTTCATGAACACCACTGATGTATTCTTTATAAGCACCACGACCGATACAAACAACACCACCTGCATCACGAACATCAGTAACTAATGCATCTTCACTTTTAACATTTTGTGCACGATTTTCGAAACTACCGAATAATTTCTCCAAACCTATCACGTCCATTGGTTTGTACAGTTCTGAAACTTTTTTGACATCCTGTGAAATTGATTGTTGTGGGTTAGGTGTTTCTTCAGCTACTACTTCTAATTTTGGATCATCCGTTGATGCAATTTTACGTCTTAGTTGACGAATTTCTTCAGCAACTTTAAACCTTACATCACCTTGTTTCTCTAAAGTTATAATTTCGAAATCTAAACCTGAAGCATTAATGATTGGTTTAACGAATCGGCGTAAATATTTAAGACTTTCTTCTAGGTAATCGTTAGGTGGTGGTGAGACATAAATTTTAAGTTTCCTTGAACGAAGTAATGTATCGAAAGGTTTGTCATTTAATGAGAATTTTTGCATGTATTCATCACGAAGTCTGCGTTGTTCCCATTTATCGTAAATTATACCACCTGACAAAGTTGAAACTACTGACCAAAAAATCAACCAGTTTCTTGAAGGTAGTTTAAATTGTTTTATACCTAATGCAGCAAATGCTGGATTAGAATATGAACGTGTCATCAATACTTTGTTAGTTTATTTAAATAATTTTATACGTTAAGATAAAGAGTGAAAAGTTGATGTGGATCGTTGAGTGCGTTTGTGAAGGATTCGAAACGAGCGCGAGTGTCCGTTTCGGTGTCAGTGTCCGTTTCAGTTTGAGCACCTGCTTCTGTTATGATTTCAAATGGTGGTACAGTTTGACGACCATTTTTAAAGACGAGTTTTGCTATAGATATAGCAGCGACTCTTTTGTTGTTATTGTAGATAAATTTTTTAGAAGAAGGTGTATTTTCTGCTTTTATGAGGAATAGAGAAATTGTTAGTAAAGATGAATCATTCCAAGCGACAATTTTAGTTTCAATACTGTATTTTTGGAAAGGTTTAATCTCTTTAAGGAAATGATTTGTAATTGAAGCTAGTGGTACAAATGCGTATTTCTCATTACGTTGAATTCTTCCACGGAAATAACGATGAAGTGCATAAAGGACTGTTTCAGTTCTAGCTAAATCAAGTTCTGTAAAATAAGAAGCATTATTTTTATGTAGACCGAAAATATCGCATTCTAGTGGTGCACAGTATGAGTGTCTTGTGAAGGGAGTTGAAACTGATTTTTTCTTTATTGTGATAGATTTTAAGTAAAGATATTTAATTGAAATCCATGAAAATCTTAAAGTGTAACAACCTGGTAAATGTTTGTAAGAAGTTACAGCAAAAGCTGCAATTAAAGCAATTGCAATTGTGGATAACATTTGATTATATAAATGCAGTGTAAGTCTATAAAGTGTATAAAGTCGGAATGGTATAAAATAAAATAATAAAATGAAATAATCAATCAGATGGAATGAAGTTAGGCCGAGGGGGAATAAATAAAAAAAAAATTGGGGTTGTTCGGGGATAAGGTTGTTCGGTGATAAGGTGTTGTTCATGTTTCTAACTTGTTTATGAGTTTGGGACAAGAGTTGTTTTCAATGTGGTTTGACATCCAGTCTTGAACATTGGGGAAAGTTTGTTTGCATTCACGGCAATGACCAGGGACGTTAAGTCTGTCTGATTTTAGAGTATTTGGAGGGTATTTAAAATGGATTGCCTTTAAATGATTTTTAAAAGTATCACAACGAGTGAAATAACCAGTATGATGACAAATTTCATCAGATTGATGAGTTGATTGAGTACCTGGATGAAAGGGGCATTGGAATTCCCATTCACCTAATTGTGAAAGGTGACATTTTTCATGACGTAATAAATCATTTACCCTTTTAAAAGGTCTTTGACATGTGTTGCAAATAAAAGGTTTGCTATCTTTGTTGTGAATAGCTTTATGGGTTGTTAGATTAGAGAAGTAGTTGTTACAAATTGGACAACATCTTTTAGGTCTTGGGTTGGAAGATTTTGTTATTGATTTTGGCAGTCTATTACGTGGTGGTGGTGGTGTGGGTTGTGAAGGTTGTTGTGAAGGTTGTTGTGAAGGTTGCTGTTGCTGCTGCTGTTGCTGCTGCTGTTGCTGCTGCTGCTGCTGCTGCTGTTGCTGTTTTTGCAAATAGGGGGATTTATTTTGTTGTGCTTGAACTTGTTGAAGTAATTCGAGCTGATTATGAGGGTGAAGATTTATAGGGTAGGGATTATTTTGTTGTTGAGTATAATTATATTGATAATGATTATAAGGAGGGTATTGAATTTGCTGATCTGTTAATTTGTACAAGGGGGGTAGAGTATTTTGGTGATGGTAATGTTGGTGAGTGAGAGAGTGGTGCGGGTGAGTGTGGGTGTGTTGGTGAGAGAAGTCTTGATCCGCGTGGTTTGCCGGGAGTGGCGGTAGCAAGATCTGAGATTGTTGGGCGTGGTGAGGGTGCTGAGGGTGCTGATGGTGCTGAGTGTTATTGTAGTGAGATTTGGGTGAAGGTATAGGAGAGGTGATTGTGTTTGTGTTTGAAGAAGCGGTTTGGGGGAATGATGCGTTTGTTGAAGTTGAAGAGGATGAAAGACTGTGGTCTTGGTGGAAAGTTATTGGGTGTGGTGGTTGTTGCTGTACTTGAACCTGTTGTACCTGCTGCTGTTGTTGCAAGTTTACAGCGTTTGAAAGTGGTATAGCTGATGAGAGGTAAGTGGGTAGCATTTGAGGTGGTGTGATCGGAAGTAAGGGAAATAAGTAAGGGAAGTAAGTAAGTAGGTAGTAAGTGGATAAGAAGAGGAAAAGAAGTAGAAGAAGAAGAAGTAGAAGGAGAAGATAGTTTTAGAAGAATGGCGATAGATAGATATATGGAGTGAGTGGCTAGTGAGTGGTTTTGACGGAGATTAATGAAGAAAAGTCGGTGGAGGGTATGTGTTAGTAATGCAGTAAAGCCGGTGGTGGAAGGACAGAAAAGGGTTTTCTTCACCAGAGTCGCACGGGCGATGGGCGGCTTTGCCGTTGAGCAGGGAAACGAAAACCGGGGTGTCCCAGAGTGTCCCCAACGCCCAGTGTCCCAGTATCCCACGCCCAGCCGCGCTAATTCCACTGGGCCCGATCCGATTGGCTTCCCAGTAGCTCCCCAGTGGCTCCCCAGTAGCTCCCCACTAATCCCCACTAATCCCACGGCAAAGACCCTCGGGCGGCTATACCGAGCGGGACTCGCGTCTTTTTTGCACCGACGCCCGAGACTTTTATGCCCGCACCGCCGCGTTCCGCAGCCGTTGCCTGACTCACGTCACCGGTGTCACCAGTGTCAACTGTCAGCGCTGAGCCGCCCATAGGGAATAACTGGATAACTGACACTGCACCCCCCTCTCCCCCCCCCCCCCC